>CAUYNB010079534.1:0-17673 GCA_963574225.1 Lagothrix lagotricha
AATCAAACACCGCATGTTCTCACTCATAGGTGGGTGTTGAACAATGAGAACACATGGACACAGGGAGGGGAGCATCACACACTGGGGTCTGTCAGGGGGAAATAGGGGAGGGACAGCGGGGGGTGGGGAGTTGGGGAGAGATAGTATGGGGAGGTATGACAGATATAGGTGATGGGGAGGAAGGCAGCAAATCACACTGCCATGTGTGTACCTATGCAACAATCTTGCATGTTCTTCACATGTACCCCAAAACCTAAAATGCAATTTAAGAAAAACAAAAACAAAAACAAAAATAAGCCACTTATAAAATTGCTGACAAGGCCGGACGCAGTGGCTCATACCTGTAATCCCAGCAGTTTGGGAGACCGAGGAGGGTGGATCACTTGAGTTCAGAAGTTTGAGACCAGCCTGGCCAACATGGCAAAACCCCCTCTCTATTAAAAATATAAAAATTAGGCCAGGTGTGGTGGCTCATGCTTGTAATCTCAGTACTTTAAGAGGCTGAGGTGGGCGGATCACGAGGTCAGGAGTTCAAGACAAGCCTGGCCAATACAGTGAAACCCCATCTCTACTAAAAATACAAAAATTAGCCGGGCGTGGTGGCAGGTGCCTGTAATCCCAGCTACTCAGGAGGCTGAAGCAGGAAAATCGCTTAAACCTGGGAGGCAGAGGTTGCAATGAGCTGAGATCGCGCCATTGCACACCAGCCTGGGAGACACAGCTAGACTCCGTCTCAAAAAATATATATATATACACACACATATGTATACACACACACACACACACACACACACACACATGTAAATTAGCTGGCTGTGGTGGTGGGCGCCTGTAGTCTCAGCTACTAAGGAGACTGAGGCAGGAGAATTGCTTCAACCTGGGAGGCAGAGGTTGGAGCGAGCCAAGATTACACCACTGCACTCCAGCCTGGGCAACAGAGGGAGACTTCGTCTCAAAAAAAAAAAAAAAAAAATTGCCTACAGTTGTTATGGATTCTAGATTTTTCTACTGAAAAGGAGAGCCAAATAGTTTTCAACTACAACACTACCTCCATTTCACCATAGCCACTCCCTTCCATGGTCAAAACCCAGATCTAGTCATTATCACCAAATACAAGCAGTCCTCACTGTGCATGGTAGTGTGAATGCTGAAAATGAAAACTGAAACAGTGCAAAGCAATCTTAATTAGTGGTAAAAATTGCTATTGTTCTGTCACCTTTAAAAAGTTTTGCTAAAACATTAAAAACTCCTTTACTGTTTATTCCATTATTAATATATAGGGGAACGACCAAGTGCAGTGGCTCATGCTTGTAATCCCAACATTTTGGGAGGCCAAGGCAGGAAGAACACTTGAGCACAGGAGTTCGAGACCAGACCTTGTCTCTACTAAAACAATGCAAAAATTAGCTGAGTGTGGTGGCATGAGCCTGTAGTCCCAGCTACTCAGGAGGCTGAGGTGGGAGGATCTCTTGAGCCAGGGAGGTCGAGGTTGCAGTGAGCTGTAATAGCGCCACTGTACTCCAGCCTAGGTGACAGAGGAAGAGCCTGTCTCAAAAAACACAAATATATATACATATATATGTGTGTGTGTGTGTGTGTGTATAATTATTTGATTAAATTTACAAATTTATAAATTTTATGTATTATATATTGTACTAATTTATCTTGATCCATATATTTATATTAGATATTATATAATTTATATAATATATTTATGTAATATATATTACACTGTACCAAATGGGGGATTGAATAATATAGTCAAACTGGATCAAATACGGGGAATCAAAATCTATTAGTAAAACTAACATTTTTTAGTACAGTGTAATTTAAAGCATTGGAAACATTGAGCATTAAAGTGTTTCGTGTTTAATTCCTTTATAAAAAACTCATCAACGGCAATTTGAACAGTACTTGCCTTCTTCTTCTGATTTTATAACTTACAATACCCAGCAAGCATCTTTTTTATCCCTGTGAACTGTCATATTCCTTTTGAAGTTTGGATCAGCTTCCAATATTTTATGTTTTGTGCTTTCAATAGTGTAAAATATCTCCAAGAGTTCCTTCAATGTGAAGTTTCTTGCTGATGTTACTTCCTCTGGGACATCTTTATCCTTTTCACTACAATTTTCTAATTTATGTCAATTTTCTTCACCTTCACTAAGTTCCTCTGGCTGCATTTCTAGGGTCTCTGGAATGGTGCCAGTGTCAATATTCCTAAGGTTCCACAATCAGCTATTTATTTTATAATTCTATATACTTTTGATTGAATGTCATTTTCAGCATCATAATTTTTCATTTCTTTGCTATATTTTCATCTTTGTTGGGCAATTTCCCCTTTTTTGATTATTCATTTTTATAAAATGTCATGTGGACTTATCACTGTGAGATAAAATGGCACAAGTACACAGTTTGCTGTCTGTGCATACTGAGTAATGTGAATAGTAGCCAGTCACCAATGGACTTGAAAAAACTTTGAAGAAATGATATGAGTAGTCACTGCTCATAATGTGCATCTGTTATTTATGTAGTGATTTGTGGGCTGAAAAGAATGATCAATCCAATCTGTACTTTATGCAATTAGTTAACATTTGATGGTAACTAAGATTTGAAGTGTGTTCTTCTGGGACTAGTGTTGTTTAATCTCTGGTAATTGAACTAATGGATATAGAAACCATGTATGTCACTTGCTTTCAGTTGATTCTGAAAACAGCAGCCACAGTAATCTTTTTTGTTTGTTTTTTAGAGACAGAATATAGCTCTGTCACCCAGGCTGGAGTGCAGCAACACGACCATAGGTCATTGTACCCTCAAACTCCTGGGCTTAAGCGACCCTCCCACCTCAGACTTCCGAGTAGCTGGGAATACAGGCACATGTTGCCACCTCTGCCTAATTTTTTTTTTCTTTTTGCAGAGACAAGGACTTGGTATTTGCCCAGGCTGGTCTCAAACTCCTGGCTTCAAGCAATCCTCCTGTCTTGGCCTCCTGAAGCACTGGGATTACAGTCATGAGTCACCATGTTCAGGGCCACCGTAATCTTTCTCAAACAGAAATCAGCTGACACTCCTCTGCTCAGAACAACAGTGACTCCCATTTTCTTCAGAGTAACAGCCAAAACCTTCCTGTGATCCTCAAGGTCCTCATGATCTGCCCCTCCCCTTCTTCTACTCTGTATCTCACTTCTTCCCTGCTGATCACAATGTCATCATGCTGTTCTTTCTCAAAGTCTTTCCATTGACTGCCCCTCTGCTTGTGACACTCACCCCCTCCCTGCCCTGGGTGCTTTCCTCATTTAAGTCTTTATTCAAAACTCACTCTCTGAGAGAGGCCTATGCTAACCACTGTGCTTAATCTTGCAACCTGCTTTCTTTCTCTACCACAGCATACCTCATCCAGCTCGTCTGACTTTCTCTTTTTCCAGTCGCACTCATTGCCTTCTAACATATTATACAACTTACTTACTTTAAAAATATCCATTGTTTGTCTCTCCATCCCCTCACAATAAATATAAGTTCCATGAAGGCAACTTATATTTGTATATTGTATGTTTGATTCATTCCCATTTTCGAAGTAGCTAAAATAGTTCCTGGCACATAGTAGGTGCACAATGAGTGAATATTTGTTGAATGAATAAATATAAATATCCACACCACTATCCCCAAGTTTGTTCTTCTCAAACCATGTGTTATATTTCTGGCTCAGGAAACAAGGTCATACTAGGTATATGGCACAGTGGTTGATTTTGGAGAATAATCTCCAAATAGATAAAATGTCAGATTGTGTGTCTTGCAGCTACAATGCAATATGATTAATCCCAGACAATTCATTTAACTAAGTGAACACACAAAACTTGTCAGTTTCTTCTAAGAGTAGACAAAACAGCAGAATTCATCATTCTCTCTCTTCTAAGAGGTCCAACCATTTCCTAAATGGACATATTTGTAAAATAAATCTTCCACCAGTTAAAATAGATTTGGGGAAAAGATGTTCATCTTTTCTTAAGTTCTGTCTACTGATTCAATTCCCCAAAGGTACCCATAGTTCATTTTTAGTTAACCTCAATCCTTAGTGAGGACCATAGACACTACCATTATGCTTAAAAGTGGTGCTTCAAGATTCTTTTATTGTCTGGCTTCCACACATAAACAGATGACTGCTTTTTACCTGTAGGCAAAGGAACTCAATTTTCTTCCATTGACACATGTTCTAATTGTCATGCAGTATTTCCTTATTTGTAATTTACCTGCAAGTGAAAGTTTCTTATTTTCTCTTCCTCCTACGGAGATGAACTGATCATCCTGTTACATATATTTGACTCTAGTTCTTTCTCTTTATTCTCAAACCGATTAACACGAATTCATTTCACTTTTTAAAAATACACACTTATTTTCCAGTCCTTTCAAATGTCTTCTTGTGTTTGTTTTTAAAGTTCTCCAAACTCTGGGTAAGATGACCTTTTTGATGCAGGCCAGGTCAACTGTTCTACCCACTAAGCTGATTTCCGAGGGTGGCAGAACTTCCCAGCTCCCTAAAGTACCTGAAATACAGATTCTCCCCACTCCCTGGGCAAGTCTTCTAATTTACAGGAATGCCTATTTTTGTCTTAGATCAAGCTCTCTTTCTCTGCATAATCAGACCCTTAGTTTTGGATCTAAAATAGTCCTAGAAACATTATACTGAAGTCCAGTATTTGCCCCACTGGGACTTCCAAAAGTAATCCTAGGAGGATATGAGTTCTCTATGCAAATATTTAAATTTTGTGTTCTCATTTTGATGTTTATCTAAAAAGACTTTTAGGTAGGCATGTTATAAATCATCCGGATGGCCACCTTATAACAAAGAATTGACATAGGATTCCTGGGCTTGAGTCTCCTATTGATTTAAGATCAAGGAAGTTCTAAGCAGTGATACCTGAATTGTACTGAGCTGATGGGTAAAGAAAAGAAGCCAAGGCCAGATGTTTGTTGTAACAGCAAAGATTTCATAGTAGTTGGAATGGGAAAAAATAAAAAGAGACTGAGTTACCACTTAGTAGTACGGGCATACCAAATAATTCAAAAGGAATCTGTGCCATATTCAGTTGCAAGCCATATATTAATTTCCACAAAATAATATCAGTCATCACATCATATCAATGGTAATTATTTCAATGTTATTGGTTTTATGAATGTATTTTTAATTTGTGAATTGACTTTCATTTTATTGTTGTATTAAGAACTAGGAGCCCTTACACCTCTTAGAGTTTTTCATAATAAACCTAATTTAAATCAGAGGGATGGCAGTCCCTGAGATATTTTGCCTTTTAAATAGGACCAAGGGTTACTCAAGCTTGACAATCATGGCTGTGGTGGCTATAGTCTTATTTGTTTTACACTTTTCTTTTTCCTTTAGGTAATACATCCTACCCCTGAGTCCAAGGGTAGTACATGTGACACACACTGAATTATATTAAGTAACCTATCCTCCTGGCCATGGTGATTGGTCAAGAGTTGTTGTTCAAGTCTGTTTTGTGTGGCTATAAAGAAATACCTAAGTCTGGGTAATTTATAAAGAAAAAAGGTTAGTTTGGCTCACAATTCTGCAGCCTGTACAAGAAGCATGGTGTCAGCATCTGCTTCTGGTGAGGGCTGTAAGGAGCTTCCACTTGTGGCATAAGAAAAAGGGGAGCCAGCCACATGGAAAGAGAGAAGGAAAGAGAGAGAGCAAGGGAGAGAAGTGCTTTTTTTAAACAACCAGCTCTCTTTTAAGCAACCAGCTTTTTTAAACAACCAGCTCTCAGGTGAACTTAAAATTGAGTGAGAAGTCACTCATTACTATGAGAGGGCACCAAGTCATTCATGAGGGATCCACCTCCATGACCCAAACACTTCCCACGAGGCCCCAACTCCAACACTGGAGATCAAATTTCATCATAAGATGTGGAAGGAACAAATATCCAAATCACATCAGATGTCCACATGATCCAAGTAAACCCAAGATTTTCCGTGAGGTTTTCCTGGTAGAGCAGTAGGGGGAGATCTGCTTTCCTCTCAGGCTTGCTTTTGTAAAGATGTGGCCCCAGAGTCGCCAAATCCCCTGACAGGGAAAAGTGTAAGAGACAGAGAGAGTGAAAAAGAGTATTCTAGTATGTCTAGACCCCAGTTCCAGGCCCTGAGGCCGATAGAACTACCCTAGTTCCTGTAGTTCTTCCTTATGATGCAAATTATTCAAGTCTTTTTCTAATAAATCCCATTTTTTATTTAATCTAGTTTAAACTGAATTCTGTCATGTAAAACCAAAGAAGCCTGAACCAATACTACTTCTAAATAAAATAAGTAAAAGTTTAAAAATAGTCTATCATATAGAAAAGACTGGAAACAATTCTAGAGTTTATGAGAAGAGAAGGTATGAAATACATTATGGCATGTACATTCTCACTGGAGGATGCTTGTCAGCTATGAAAAAGCGTGTGGACATTCTCACTACTTTGATATAGAAAGATATCCAGTATTACCATTAAGTGAAAAGCACATGGTACAAATCATTATACACAGTATGTCACTGTTTGTGATATATATATATATATATATATATGCACACATACATACACACATACACACATGTATATGTTCACTGATTTTTTTACACAGACAGCAAGCAACACACTGTATATACACATACACTTTTTATTGCATTTTCATAAAGAATCACAGTCTACAGGGATTGGGTGGGGTGAATTGTACTACGAGTTAGAATAAGACTTTTATATGGATTCTTTATTATACTGCTTTGACTTTTGAATCATGTAAACATAGTATCTATTCAAAGCTATAATAATAGTAAATACATCTACAGATATTAGGAGGAAGGTTTTGTTTCCATTAAGCTAGAAAATATAACCCTCTCTTTGCACTTTGTCCTTAGATATTCTCTTCTGTGATCTATTTCTAGCATTTGGTATTTTTTTCCTTTACAACTGAACACGATTATCTGCCTGAAAATACCTAGAGCAGCTGGTGGCCTCAACAGGCTTGTCTCTTCTGAGAACTGTTTGAATAAACCTATCCAGAAGGTAAATTATGTACATTTGTAATCTTTAGCTGGAATTAGAGTGATTAGAATATTTAGATAAAATTTGAATCCCATTAGTCCTGTTATTGAAAGGATAGTTACATTATATATTTATCACACTTGAATAGGAAAAGACTACCAAAATAGCTTTCTACAGTGAATTAATCTTCCCATAACAAGATAGATAATAGTTTAGTCTAAGTCATCTGTCATTCTTTTGACATTAATTCTCTATCTTTTTGTTGATTACTCAGTAACATTTAAATTTTATGAATGAATGTTGGTTTTTAAATAATGTAGGTACAAATTTTACAGTATTCTTATGTATTTGGATCATTGACTTTATCTACAGTAACATTTGAATTTTATGAATGAATCTTGGTTTTTAAATAATGTAGATACAGATTTTACAGTATTCTTATATATTTGGATCATTGACTTTATCTACAGTAATGGTTTTCAACCTAGAATCCACAGGTAGAATTCAGAGGTCTCTTAATTTTGATAGAAAAAAAATGACATCTCTATTTCTACTAACCTATAACTGAAATGTCAAAATTCCTTTATGGTGTCAGCAGCAGAACAAAGTGACATCAGCAGCACCTATGACATGGTCACCAATAGAAATCACAGATATTTTTATATCACATTACAGTTGTTGTAGGTATATCTGCAAATATCATGCTTACCACTGTTTCAACATTACAAAAGTTATTAATCTCACTACTAGATTTCATTTAATATGTTCAGAAAATGATATTATATATCATTTATTTTCAAATAGTTAGATAACTTTTTCCATGATTGTCTTCTTGGGAATCTTATGTATTTATTTTAGGTATTTATTTATTTTGAGAAGGGCTCCATAGCCTTCATCAGACTGCCAAAAGGGTCTCCAGAATACAAAGAGGCCAAGAAGCTCTATTAACTTTCTTCTGCTGTATAACAAATTACCACAGACTTAGTGGTGTAAAACAACACATTTATTATCTCATAGTTTCTGTGGGGCTCACAGTCTGCAGTTTAGTTGGGTCACCTGGCCATGGTCTTACAGGCTGAGATCAAGGTGCTGCTCAGGGCTGTGATCTAATCTGAGGCTTGGGGACCTCTTTCAAGCACATATGGTTGCTGGCAGAGTATACTTCCTGGCAGCTTGCTTCTTTAAGAGAGTTATTTTGTCTCTGTCCTGTACATCCTTTTATAAAGGGTTCAGTACCCACCCAATGCAGTCTCCTTTTTGATTAATTTAAAGTCAACTGATAAAGGCCTTAATTACATCTGCAAAATCCCTTCACCTTCAGCAAATAAGATAACGTAATCATGGGAGTGATATGTCATGATCTTTGTCATATTCTATTGGCTAAAAGTAAATAACAGTTCTTACCTACACTCAAAGGGAGGGGATTATACAAAAGTGTGACTCATTGAATGTTATCTTAGAATTCTACCTAGCACAGATGTTCTGATCTTTAGGAAGGCAGCATGGTCAAGGGGAACCATACAGTTCAGGAGGAAGGCTTGGGTTCTAACTGCTCCCATCTAATGGGCACCTACCGTGCAAAGCACTACGCCAGGTTCTGGACATACCTCACCCTAATTCCCGCAATAAGCCCCTAATAAGATAGATATTTTGATCTTTGGTTTAGAGTTAGGGAAATGGAAGTTCAGAGAGGTTAAATGACTTGCCTCAGGTTACATAGCCAGCAAAACATATAGCTAATATTTGAATACAGGTTAGAAAACAATGCACCAAATTTCACATACAATTTCAGTAGGTTTAATAGTTCTTTCTTGTTTGTTTTTGAGATGGAGTCTTGCTCTGTCACCAGGCTGGAGTGCAGTGGTGCAATCTCTGCTCACTGCAACCTCGGCCTCCCAGGTACAAGTGATTCCCCTGCCTCAGCCTCCCAAGTAGCTGGGACTACAGGTGCATGCCACTACACCTGGCTAATTTTTTGTATTTTAGTAGAGACAGGGTTTTACCACGTTGGCCAGGATGGTCTCCATCTCCTGACCTTGTGATCCACCCACCACAGCCTCCCAAAGTGCTGGGATTATAGGCGTGAGCCACCACGACTGGCCAGAGATACTGTGTCTGACCTAGTTGTTAATACCATCTAAGAGTCTCAGGATTAATATGTGAAGAAAGATGTGATTATTTGTGCATCTGAGAGGAAAGGGGAGAAAAAAAGAGGGTTGAAGAGCACAGACTCTGGAGCCAGACTGACTCGGTAGGATCAAATCCCAGCTTTGTTACTTACTAGTTGTAAGATTTGGTGCAAGTCACCTTACTCCTCTGTTTCTGAGTTTCCTCACTTGTAAAATGGGAGATGTGATTGTAGTCTGATATCATAGAACTATTGTGATAAATAGGTTATTACATGTGCAATACTTAGAGCCTAGTATCTAATAAATACTAGATAAATGGAGATACTCTTTAGCCTTTTTTTCTTTTCTAATTGAGCCAGAGTCTTGCTCTGTCACCCAGGCTGGAGTGCAGTGGTGCGATCTTGTCTCACTGCAACCTCCACCTCCCCGGTTCAAGCAATTCTCCCCTCTCAGCCTCCTGAGTAGCTAGGGGTATAGGAACCCACCACCACGCCTGGCTAATTTTCGTATTTTTTAGTAGAGACAGGGCTTCACCATGTTGGCTAGGCTGGTCTCAAACTCCTGACATTGTGATCTGCCTGCCTTCGCCTCCCAAAGTGCTGGGATTACAGGCATGAGCCACCACGCCTGGCCAGAGATACCCTTTATTAGCTGCAATAGACTGAATGTTAGTGTTCACCCTAAAATTCATATGTTGAAACTCGGATCCTAATGTGACAGTACTAGAAGGTGGTGCCTTTAGGACATAATCAGGTCATAAAGGCATAGCCCTCATAATGGGATTAGTGCTATTATAAGAAGAATTCAGAGTGCTAGCTAGCTCTCTCTCTACCACGAAAAGATATAACCAGAAGTTGGCAGTCTACACTCTGGAAGAAGGCCCTCACTAGAACTCAGCTATGCTGGCACTCAGGTCTCAAACTCCTAGCCTCCACAACTGTGAGAAATAAATATTTGTTGTTTAAGCCACCAAGTCTGTGGTAATTTGTTACAGCAGCCAAAAACTACAACATTATCCAAATTCTTGTTTTCTGAAATAAGAACTTTAGTAGATTAATATAATTTTCCTGATAAATTCCTTACTACCTAAAATTCAAATTCAAACCAGAATAAATTTGAACAAAGAGAGATACTTTTGCTGCTTACTATAGCTCAGCCTCTCATCATGTGCCAGACACTATGCAATGGGATTTACATGTAAGAATAAACCAACTTTCTGAGGTAAGCACAATTATTATTCCTAGTTTTCAGCTATGGAAACTGAGGCACACAGAAGTCAAGTGATTTGCCCGAAATTACTCAGTAGATGGCAGCAGCAGGATTTGAACCAAAATTTATTCTGACTCCAGAGCATCATCATTGCTACCTAAGTCTGTCAAAGATACTGTCTCTTCTGCTCCTCCTTTGGCCTCAGATAACAGATGAGAGCAGTTTCTCTACGTATTGAGAGTTAAAAAAAAAAATAAACAAGCAAGGATAGCCCCTGCTCATTGCTGAATTTTCACTGCTCTGCCCCTTTCCCTAGGTATTTCAAGCAGTTCTTGTGTCATAGGAAAGCCATTTTCATTCCGATTTCTAAAGGGGCAAGTAAAAATACTGTGGGGTTTTGTCAAGATCTTAGAATAATCTTCCATTATTGGCCTATTTTCTGAGGGGCAGGTGGGGAAGCTGATGATAGAACTTAAGATCATGAACCTAAATAACACAAAATTTATGATAGCAGCATATAGAATGAGGAATACTGGTTATCTATTGCTTTTTTCCACAGACATTTATTGACTTGGTCTAACAGCCTCCTTGGAGAACTGTTGTCTCAAAAAGAAGTCCAGGTAAAAAATTGTACTATATATGGGATTCATGCTTAATGAGTAGATTTTAGCTGTATTTGCCCCAAAAAATGCATACCTATGTAAGATATGTATATGTGCATTTTCTTTACTATAGTAACATTTCTACTATTTATATGCCATAACATCATACTGTATACTTTAAAGATACATGATAAAGTTTACGTAAGAAAAGACCATCAAACAATATGTCGGTAAAAATAGTGGGCTAGGGAAACTTAAGTGTCCATCACTTTCCTGAGATACCAAAAACATTCTACAAAGCCATCAGAACCAATCTCATGTCAAGTCTGGGAAATAGTCAAAGGTTTACAACAACAAAGGGAACACTTCACAGGAGAAAAGCAACTTTGTTTGTGGGAGGTCTTTGTGGCATTTTAATTCACCTTAGACCCACTTCCTTCTTGGATTCAGTGGTGATCTTGAAGATGGCAGCCTCCATTCAAGAATGACTACCTGATTCCAGAGGGAGCAAAGCAGAACTTATTCCCAAAGAGTTGGGGTTGTCTGTTTTTTTACCTCTCTGGGGTTTCCCTAAAGGAATGATGCAAAGGGCTTCCCTTAGTTTTGCCTAACTTGGAAATCTATTACAGCAGAGTGGTTTCATAGAGGTCACTCTCTGAAAACATTGAAAGAGAAATGAAAAGCTTGCTACAACCTAGGGCAAAAAATAACAGTTGGAAGAAACAATAGACATGCTAAAATCCTGGAAGGAAAACCTGGGAAGTGAAATTTGTTTTGGGGAGAATAGGGCTTTGAAATAGGTCCTGTGTATATTCTGGAATCTAGAAAGCCACATGCATGTCCAGGGCAGAGCACATATTCAGAAAAGACCTGAGAAGAACAGAGCTTTCAATGCTAGATAATGTTTAGATTCAGTGTAATGAGGAAGTAAAGGCTAAGACAGAGTTGTAAATGGCCTGGCTAAGTATAGAAGGAAGACTCCAACATAGAGCCAATGTGTAGAAAACTGGAGTTTTTTCTTCTTTTCCTTGTTCCCCACCATTTCTTTCTTCACGTGAGAAAAAGAAAACTGTAGACCAATATTCTATATGAATATAGATGCAAAAATCCTCAACAAAATACTAGCGAACTAAATTCAATAGCATTTTAAAAAGATTAACATCATAACAAAAAGATTTATCCTAGGAATATGAGAGTTTTCAACATATGAAAACCTATCAATGGAATACATCACCTTAATAGAATGAAGGGAAGAAAACGCTACATGATCATCTTGATTAATGCAAAAAAGGCATTTAACAAAATCCAATGCCCTTTCATAATAAACACACACCACAATTAGGACTAAAAGAAAACTTCCTCAACATTACAAAGGGCATATATGAAAACCCACAGGTAACATGGCACTCAGTGATGAAAGACTGAAAGCTCTACCCTTAAGAAAAGGAGCAAGACAAAAATATCCACTTTCACCACACTTTTTTTTCTGAAAAAAAAAAAAATGGGATGCATGTACAGAATGTGCAAATTTGTTACACATAGGTATACATGTGCTATGGTGGTTTTTTGCACCTACTGACCCGTCCTCTAAGTTTCCTCCCTTCACCCCTCACCCCCCAACAGGCCCTGGTATGTGTTATTCCCTTTTCTGTGTCTATGTGTTCTCATTGTTCAACTCCCACTTATGAGTGGGAACATGCAGTATTTGGTTTTCTGTTCCTCTGTTAGTTTGCTGAGGATGATGGCTTCCAGTTACATCGATGTCCCTGTAAAAGACCTGATCTCATTCCTTTTTATGGCTGCATAGTATTCCATGGTGTATATGTACCACATTTTCTTTATCCAGTCTATTATTGATGAGCATTTGGGTTGGTTGCATGTCTTTGCTATTGTAAATAATGCTGCAATAAACATACATGTGCATGTATCTTTAAAGTAGAATGATTTATAATTATATGGGTATCCACCCAGTAATGGGATTGCTGGGTCAAATCGTATTTCTATTTCTAGACCCTTGAGGAATCGCCATACTGTCTTCCACAATGGTTGAACTAATTTACATTCCCACCAACTGTGTAAAAGTGTTCCTATTTCTCCACAGCCTCGCCAGCATCTATTTTTTCCTGACATTTTAGTAATCACCATTCTGACTGGTGTGAGATGATATCTCACTGTGGTTTTGATTTGCATTTCTCTGATGACCAGTGATGTTAAACTTCTTTTCACAGGTTTGGTGGCCGCATAAATGTTTTCTTTTGAGAAATGTCTGTTCATATCCTTCGCCCACTTTTTGATGGGGTTGTTTTATTCTTGTAAATTTGTTTAAGTTCCTTGTAGATTTTGGATATTAGACATCTGTCAGATGGAGAGATTGCAAAAATTTTCTCCCATTGTGTAGGTTGACTGTTCACTCTGATGATAGTTTCTTTTGCTGTACAGAAGCTTTTTAGTTTAAGGAGATCCCATTTGTCAATTTGGGCTTTTGTTGCAATTGCTTTTGGGGTTTTTGTCATGAAATCTTTGCCCATGCCTATGTTGTGAATGGTATTGCCTAGGTTTTCTTCTAGGCTTCTTATGGTTTTGGGTTTTACACTTAAGTCTTTGATCCATCTTGAGTTAATTTCGTATAAGTTGTAAGGAAGGGGTCCAGTTTCAGTTTTCTGTTTATGGGTAGCCAGTTTTCTCAGCACCAAAAACATGAATAGGAGATCCTTTCCCCACTGCTTGTTTTTGTCAGGTGTGTCGAAGATCAGATGGTTGTAGATGTGTGGTGATATATCTGAGGTCTCTGTTCTGCTCCATTGGTCTATATGTCTGTTTTGGTACCCATACCATGCTGTTTTGGTTACTGTAGCCTTGCAGCATAGTTGAAGTCAGGTAGTGTGATGCCTCCATCTTTGTTCTTTTTATTTAGGATTGTCTTGGCTACGTGGGGTCTTCTTTGATTCTACATGAAATTTAAAATAGTTTTTTCTAATTCTGTGAAGAATGTCAATGGTAGTTTGCTGGAAATAGCATTGAATCTATAAATTACTTTGGGCAGTATGGCCATTTTCACGATATTGATTCTTCTTATCCATGAGGATGAAATGTTTTTCCGTTTGTTTATATCCTCTTTTATTTCCTTGAGCAGTGGTTTGTAGCTCTCCTTGAAGAGGTCCTTCACATCCTTTGTTAGCTGTATTCCTAGGTATTTTATTCTCCTTGTAATGACTGTGAATGGGAGTTCATTAATGATTTGGCTCTCTGCTTGTCGATTGTTGGTATAAAGGAGTGTTTGTATTTTTGCACATTGATTTTGTATCAAGAGACTTTGTTGAAGTTGCTTATCAGTTTAAGGTTTTGGGGCAGAGATTATGGGGTTTTCTAAATATACAATCATGTTGTCTGCAAACAGAGACAATTTGACTTCCTCTCTACCTATTTGAACACACTTAATTTCTTTTTCTTGCCTTATTGCCCTGGCCAGAACTTCCAATACTATACTGAATAGGAGTGGTGAGAGGACATCCTTGTCTTGTACTGGATTTCAAAGGGAGTGTTTCCAGCTTTTGCCCATTCAATATGATATTGGCTGTGGATTTGTCATAAATAGCTCTTATTATTTTGAGATATGTTCAATCAATACCTAGTTTATTGAGCTTTTTTTTTTTTTTAACACGAAGGGCTGTTAAATTTTGCTAAAGGCCTTTTCTGCATCTATTGAAATAATCACATGGTTTGTATCTTTGGTTCTATTTATATTTTGGTTTTGTCTTTGGTTCTCATTACATGTATTGATTTGCATACGTTGAACCAGCTTTGCATCCTAGGGATAAAGCTGACTTGATTGTGGTGGATAAGTTTTTTGATGTGCTGATGGATTCAGTTTACCAGTATTTTATTGAGGATTTTTGCATTGATGTTCATCAGGGATACTGGCCTGAAGAATATCCTATGTTTAGAATAGTTAGCTCTTTTTCTTTTTTGTTGTGTCTCTTCTCAGTTTTAGTATTAGGATGATGCTGTCTTCATAAAATAAGTTAGGGTTTTCAATTGTTTGAAATAGTTTCAGAAGGAATGGTAGCAGCTTCTCTTTGTATTTCTGGTAGAATTCAGCTGTGAATCCATCTGGTCCTGGGCTTTATTTGGTTGGTAGGGTATTAATTACTGCCTCAATTCCAGAAGTTGTTATTGGTCTATTCAGGGATTTGATTTCTTCCTGGTTTAGTCTTGGGAGGGTATTTGTGTCCAGAAATTTATCCATTTCTTCTAGATTTTCTAGTTGATTTGCTTAGAGGTATTTATAGTATTCCCTGATGGCAGTTTGTATTTCCATGGGGTCAGAGTGATATCCCCTTTATCATTTTTTACTGTGTCTATTTGGTTCTTCTATCTTTTCTTCTTTATTAGTCTAGCTAGTGGCCTATTTTGTTAATTTTTTCAAAAAACCTGGATTAATTGATTTGGGGGGGTTCGTGTTTCTATCTCCTTCAATTCTTCTCTGATCTTAGTTATTTCTTGTCTTCTGCTAGTTTTTGAATTAGTTTGTTCTTGCCTCTCTAGCTCTTTTAATTGTGATCTTAGGGTGTCAATTTGAGATCTTTCAAGCTTTCTGATGTGGGCATTTAGTGCCATAAATTTCCCCTTTAACACTTTTTAGCTGTGTCCCAGAGATTCTGGTACATTGTCTCTTTGTTCTTGTTGGTTTCAAAAAACTTCTTGACTTCTGCCTTAATTTCATTATTTACCTAGCAGTCATTCAGGAGCAGGTTGTTCAATTTTCATGTAATTGTGTGGTTTTGAGTGAGTTTCTTAATCCTGACTTCTAATTTGATTGCACTGTGCTCTGAGAGACTGTTATGATTTCAGTTCTTTTGCATTTGCTGATGAGTATTTTACTTCCAATCATGTGGTTGATTTTAGAATAAATGTCATGTGGCACTGAGAAGAATGTATATTCTGTTGATTTGGGGTAGAGGGTTCTGTATACGTCTATCTGGTCCACTTGATCCAGAGCTGAGTTCAAGTCCTGAATATCCTTGTTAATTTTCTCTCTGGTTGATTTAATACTGACAGTGGGGTGTGAAAGTCTCCCATTATTATTGTGTGGGAATCTAAGTCTATTTGTAGGTCTCTAAGAACTTGTTTTATGAATCTGGATGCCCCAGTATTGGGTGTACATATGTTGAGAATTCTTTTTATTGAATTGTTCCTTTTACTATTATGTAATGCCCTTCTTTGTCTTTTTGATCTTTGTTCGTTTAAAGTCTGTTTTGTGAGAGACTAGGATTGCAAGATTGTAACCCCTGCTTATTTTTTTTGCTTTCCATTTGCTTGGTAAAATTTTCTCCATTCCTTTATTTCACTCTCACCACTTTTATTCAACATTTTTCTGGAAGTTCTAGCCAGAAAAAACAGATGAGAAAAATAAATTAAAGGCATCCAAACAGGAAAAGAAAAAGTAAAACTATCTCTTCCCAAATGATATAATGTTATATATAGAACATCCTAAAGAATCTATCAGAAAAAAAAAATCCTAAAGAATCTACCCCCTCCCCCCAAAAAAAATCCCATTAGGATTAATAAGGAAATTCAGTAAAGTTTCTGGATAAAAGAGCAACACACAAAAAACTGTACTTCTATACACTATAATGAGTAACCCAAAAAGGAAATTTGAAAAAAATTCAACTAGTAAAATCACAATGTTATAGTGGCTATTATCAAAAAGCCAAAAATAACAAGTGCTGGTGGGGATGTAGAAAAAAGGCAATGTTTGCATTCTGTAGAAAGGAATGTAAATTAGTAGAGCAATTATGGAAAACAGTATGGAAGTCCTCAAAAAATAAAAAAATGGAATTATCCTATCATCCAGCAATCCCATTTCTGGGTATATATCCAAAGGCATTAAAATCAGTATGCCAAAGGAATGTCTTTGCTACTGTGTTTATGGAGGCATTATTCACAATAGCCAAGATATAAAATAACCCTGAGTCATTAACAGACAAAGAGATAAGGAAAATGTTTTACACACACACGCACACACACACACACACACACACACACACAATGGAATACTATTCAGCCTTAAGAACAAAAGAATCTAATCATTCGTGACAGCTTAGATGAACCTGGAGAAAATTATGCTAAATGAAATAAGCTAGGCACAGAAAGACAAATACTCCATGATTTCACTCATACACGAAGTCTAAATAAGTTGAACTCACAGAAGCAGAGAATAAATGGTGATTTCCAAGGGCTGCAGTTCAGGGTTTGGGAATGGGAAGATGTTGGTCGAAAAGTACAAAGTTTCAGTTGAACAGGATAAATAAGTTCTGGAGATCTACTGGACAGCATAGTGACTATAATTAATAATAATGTATTATATATTTGAAATTTATAAAAAAAGTGATCTTAAATGTTCTTGCAACAAAAAATGATAGGTATGTGAGATGACAGATATGTCAATTAGCTTTATATAACCATTTTGCCATGCAGTCATATACCAAAACATCATGTTTTACACTGTAAATGTATAAAGGTTTTGTCAACTATAATTTTTTTCTTTTTTTTTTTTTAAATAATTTACTTATTTTACTTTAGGTGCATACTATATCTGGCATTTCTACCCATGTTATCCCTCCCCACCCCCCATTGGCTCTCCCCTACCTGCCCCAAACTGTCCCCTGTGTGTGATGCTCCTCTCCCTGAGTCCATGTGTTC
>CAUYNB010079535.1:0-25673 GCA_963574225.1 Lagothrix lagotricha
CTATGAGTCTGATGGGCTTCCCTTTGTGGGTAACCCAACCTGTCTCTCTGGCTGCTCTTAGCATTTTTTTCTTCATTTCAACCCTGGTGAATCTGATGATTACATGCCTTGGGGTTGCTCTTCTTGAGGAATATCTTTGTGGTGTTCTCTGTATTTCCTGGACTTGAATGTAGGCCCTCCTTGCTAAGTTGGGGAAGTTCTCCTGGATGATATCCTGAAAAGCATTGTCCAGCTTGGATTCATTCTCTTCGTCAAATTCAGGTACACCTATCAAATGTAGATTAGGTCTTTTCACATAATCCCATATTTCTTGGAGGCTTTGTTCATTTCTTTTTACTCTTCTCTCTCTAATCTTGCCTTCTCATTTTATTTCATTGAGTTGATCTTCAATCTCAGATATCCTTTCTTCTGCTTGATCAATTCAGCTGCTGAAACTTGTGTATGCTTCACAAAGTTCTCGTGTTGTGTTTTTCAGCTCCATCAATTCATTTATACTCCTCTCTAAGCTGTTTATTCTTGTTAGCATTTCGTCAAACCTTTTTTCAAGGTTCTTAGTTTCTTTGCATTGGGTTAGAACATAATCTTTTAGCTCAGAGAAGTTTGTCATTACCCACCTTCTGAAGCCTGTTCCTGTCAATTCATCAGGCTCATTCTCTAGCTAGCCTTGCTCCCTTGCTGATGAGGAGTTGTGATCCCTTGGAGGAGGAGAGGCATTATGGTTTTGGGTATTTTCATCCTTTTTGCACTGGTTTCTTCCCATCTTCATGGATTTATCTACCTGTGGTCTTTGTGGTTGGTGACTTTCAGATGGGGTCTCTAAGTGGATGTCCTTTTTGTTGCTGATGAAGTTATTTATTTCTGTTTCTTAGTTTTCCTTCGAACAGTCAGGCCCCCCTGCTGTAGGACTGCTGGAGGTCCACTCCAGACCCTGCTTGCCTGGGGATCACCTGCAGCAGCCTCTACATTTTTTCTGGGAACTGCAATCCAGAGCTGTTCCTATTCAGCCATCTTGGATCCTCTACTCGGACCTTCATTTACAATTCTTTCCATACAATGTTATGGAGATGCTTTTAAATTTATTTTGCTTTGTTGCTAATATCATGTTTATTATGAGGATTAAAGAGTGTGCCTCATCCATCCACAAAATACCTATATCACTTTGATTATATGAAATACAGTTGACTACAATACCCATGGCCAGTTAGGGTTATAGCCAGTAAAGAGCTATACGATAATTAGAACATTTTGTAAAATATATTTAACAAGTTTCTAGGACTATTTTTAGAACTCCTTCTCATATTTTTATTTATTTCAAACCCCAATTTCATGGGTTTCTTCTTTTTTCTTCTTTAATATAATTTCCTCCCAAAGGAGTTAAACCCCTCTGTATTCTCCAGTGTGATATAGAAGGAAACAGTTTACCAAATGCAAATTCATATGCCACAGTTCCTTCTAATAGATCCCTATGGCTGTAGAGCAATTCATAATGACAAATAATAATGGTAAAGTGGAATGTTTAAAGGGGATGCTTTGATCAAGACAAGAGACATTCTAGAGTTGGAAAACTAAGATGTTAGTTGATAAATGACTTCATCACATGGAAAACAATGAGAAATTAAAGGGGGCAGATTTTAGGGAGCTGTTAGTAGAATGAGTGTCCCCAACTCTTCACAATGGAGAGAGGAGGAGGGCAATTCCTTCTTTCAAACTTTCACAGGTGGCCTTGGCAGTACTACTCTGAAAATGTAATGTATCTCTCTTGAAATTTTGGTGGCATAGCACACCTGCCTCAACAACAAACATAACAACAAGAAAAATGCTTGCTAGAAGATTTCATGGTGGAGCTAAGGTGAGAATTACATGTTGGGTGGCCTATACTCCTAAAGTTGACCCTACAAATAGTGCATGAGTGCTTCCCATTATTTAGAAGAGCTATTCTATTCCCCTGCACCACCAGACACAGACACAAAAACAGGAAAGGAGATCTGGCTTGACATCTTATTGGATTACTTCCAAACAGGGCTACTTTGAGAGCTGATCAGGTCTCAGCAGAAAATCTACATGTCTGGTGACTGAAGAACAAGTCATTGTC
Source organism: Lagothrix lagotricha (assembly GCA_963574225.1). NCBI lineage: Eukaryota > Metazoa > Chordata > Mammalia > Primates > Atelidae > Lagothrix > Lagothrix lagotricha. The sequence goes on from CAUYNB010079535.1 coordinate 2,093, forward strand.
CATTGAAAACAGAGATACCTTCTTCCTGGCAAAAGAACAGTGGGTAAGAGGAGGCGAGGTGGGGGGTCTTTGAAGAACAAAACAAATGCTTTGGGGAAAGTCATTTCTCAATAGCACATAACCTATGCCACATTGCTACCTGACTACCAGTCATATAACAACTTCCCTTCATAATCCCATGACGAGGAGACTCAGAATCTCAGTAAATTAAATGAAAAGGTGTCAAAGCACTGAGTGAGAAGGAAGAGAAGCAGCTGTCTACACACAGGCTCTCCTGAAACTGCAGTTTTCATGTCTGCATTGGGGCACAAATGGGGAGGGAGCGAAATCTCAAACTAAAAAGACAACTGAAGTTTGACTTTTCCATGGGATTGGATATTATGCTTGCTAAAGAGAGATTGCTTCTCGTGAATTGACCTGAGAACTATTTGCAGAAGCTGAGACTGAGCACAGGGTTCAGGTACTTGCTGTATTTGTCCAGTAGCAGGGAAAGACCTTGCACTGGAGGGACAGCTTTGGAGACATGAGAGATGAAGGTAGCCTACCTTATGAGTCCTTTTAATTTGATATGATGGTTACAAATGTCATGGAAACATTACTGAATTGAAAGGGCCTAATCTGACATGAGAGATAAAAGAGGGCATCCTAAAGGGGCAGATGTCTGAGATGAGTCTTGAACAATGAGTGAAAATAGATGGATTGTTGAAGTTTTTATTATAGGAGCATCTGCCAGCCCAAATCCACACCTCATGAGATCACTTAAAAATAGTAAGAAACAGGCCTGGCTCTGTGGCTCACACCTGTAATCCCAGCACTTTGGGAGGCCAAGGCAGGCGGATCACTTGAGGTCAGGAGTTTGAGGTCAGGAGTGTCAAACCTGTCTCTACTAAAAATACAAGAATTAGCTGCATGTGGTGGTGGGCGCCTATAATCCCAGCAACTCGGGAGGCTAAGGCAAGAGAATCGCTTGAAACGGTAGGTGGAGGTTGCAGTGAGCCAAGGTCGCACCACTGCACTCCAGCCCGGGCAACAAGAGCAAAACTCCGTCAAGAAAAGGAGAAGAGAGGAGAGGAAAAAGGAAAGGAAAGGAGAAATGTTAAGAAACATCAGAAGAAGAATACTTCCAGCTACCAATTTCTGAGTGCCTACTGTGAGTTGGATCTTCTGGTAAGAAGCACTTTGCATATATCGCTAATTCCATCCCAAAATGGCAAGGGTGAGGCTATTACTTCTATTTTGTGGATAAGGAAAATGGTCCTAGAAGGGTTAGATAGAAATCCGGCTTTCAGTGCATGAGTGGTGGAATAGGATTTCCACTAAGTACTTTCTAGCCCCAGGGCTGGTGCCCATTATTGTTCTTTATGTGGTAGGTGAGTTCATTCTTTAACTTAATTCTCAGAATTGTCTTCTCAGGAGAGCTATCCCTGACACCTCTAAACAGCCTCCTGAACTTCTTTCCTTCCCTTGCTCCTGTCATCTTTGCCTAAGTCTTGAAAATGCATTTACCTTGTTGCTGTAAAGATTTATTTGTATACCTGTCTCCTGTTAAACTGGAAGATTCCTAAGTGCTGAGATGGAGCTCTTGCTTTCTGTGTTCACTAAATATCTAGGCCAGCTTTGTACACAGTAGGACTTCCTAATGTTATTGAATGAATAAATATATCATTAATTATACATGAAAAAAGGGAATTCAGAGAGTTGACATAATAAACTTAGGTGATGTAAGCAATTACTTTGGAGCCAGAATCTAAATCCCTGACTCTTGACTGCAAATATAGAGCTCTTTCCCATTTATTTAAGTTGGGATTAATACCATTTTCATAGTGGCTTTGGATATATTATACTTGACTACCAAGCCAGAATCAGAAGGGTGAATGTGTGTATAAACATGCACACACACACACACACACACATATATAAATATAAGTCAAAATTTTTTTCTTAGTTGGCTAACTTGGGCCATTAACATGATAATTATTGAATTAGCCTCACTGTTTACCCTAATTCCTATTTTGTTTTGTTTTGTTTTTAGAGACAGTCTCACTCTTGCCACTGCACTCACCTAGGCTGGAATACAGTGGCAAGATTATAGTTCACTGCAGCCTTGAACTCCTGGGCTCAAGGGATCCTCCTGCCTCTGCCTCCAAAGTAGCTGGGATTACAGGAACCACTATGCCGAGCTAATTTTAAAAAAACGTAAAGATATGGGTCTTGTGATGTTGTCTATGCTTGTCTCAAACTCCTGGCCTCAAGGGAGCCTCTTGCCTTGGCCTCCAAAACTACTAGGATTACAGGCATGAGCTACCATGCCTGGTATTCTTTAATTTTTGTTTTGAGAGAACATTCCATAACTTTCATTCAAAAAATATTCATCGTGTACTTAACATGTTGCAAGCAATTTGATATACCCAAGGAGAACCCAAACTATAGATAGGCTTGGGCTTACCTTGCATATATATGTATATGCAACCTATATATATTTACTTTATGTCTCCATATATATGTGTATGTGTGTGTGTGTGTGCATATATATACATCTATATATATAGGTATATATATATACACAAAATATTATATTTTTATATATAGGTGTATACACACACAATATTATATTTACTAATCTGAGTTACAATGATATGAAGGAAAAATGCACAGTGCTCTGAGAATATATGAGAAAGAGACTTGACCTAGGCTGGTTCCTCAGAGGAAGGGTTCCTGGGGATGTGAAGGCAGATTTGAGAGCTGATGGAGAGATGGCATATATGTCAAGAGTAGGTAGATAAAGGGATAGGTTTCCAAGGAATTTGTGAGCAGTTAAAGGGAGGCTGATGTCACTGGGACACACAGATAAAGAGTTGCATGAAAGCACGTAGACCAGGGCAGTGGTCAGGTCACGCAAGACTCTGCTAAAACTACTAGTATTTTCTAACTTACTCTAAAACCACTACAAAAACACTGAAGTGTTTTAGCTGAAGAACAATATAGTCAGTCTTGAATGTCTAAAGCCTCTCTGTTGAATGAGAAGCGAATAAGTTGAAAGAAAATGAGAATGGAAGCTGGAAGTCCAGTTATGAAGTGATTAAGTAGTCAGAGAAGAGATAATAAAAATGTATCTGAATAGTTTATAAACTCCTGGGCCATCTGTCTTGGCTTCTCTACATAAAAAAGAGAAAGTTCCATCCTCTGGTTTGGGCCATGAAGCATTGAAAAATTTCCCCTAAAGAATGCTGCCATAATTTTGTTCAACACAATTCTCCCAAGTGTCCTTCAAAGGCACCCAGTATGGAAAAAAGGTGTGCTGGTATTTTCTAATTTATGTTTGTTCAGATCTATGGTCTTTTGGATGCTGCAAGATCTTTCTTCACCAACCTAGTATCCCATTGTTTGTAGCTGAGCCTTTCCTCCATGAATCTGGTGATGACCTGATCTTGCGAGGCTCACATCTTCCAGTAGCCTGAGTTTCTAGTAGCTTGAGTTTCCGGTTGGATTAGTTACTCTCTGGAGACCCGTGGTGATCTAATTCTTTACCTTCTCTGTGCCTTGAATACAGGGGAAGGGTATCTTCATCTCCAATCTTCCCCTGCTTTGTCTTGACTGCTCTCACACTCAGAGCTAATGTCCATGGAAGTTTTCCTCCTCCTCCTCTTTCTCTACTGCAGGAATGCAATGGGGGAAAAGGGACAGGTGGGTGGATACTGAAGTGGTGATTTGGGCCATTAACCTTGATCTCTAACCTCAGAAATTCAGAAAAGGGAAAAGAAGAGTGGAACATCCTCTGGGCTTTTTCCTAACCAGTAGTCTATGCATTTCACTAGCAGTAGTCATGCATTTCACTTGCAGAGATAATGCCAAATTAATGGCTCTGTCTGCCTGATTAAGCCTTTTTTATCTTCTCTGCAACTGCAAAGGAAAAAAGCCCACCTCAGCCATCATCACTACACTAAAGCAGACCTCATATCATTCCCATAACCTTTTACTACGTGAGAGCTAATGTTCCCTGAGGGCTCACCTAGCACACCTCCTCAAATGTTACAGTTTGTAAAATTGACAAAGAAAACAAATTCATTCATTCACTCAAAAATTTGTACCAAGTGCTCATTGTATGCTAGGCTTTGTGCTTGGTTAGGGAATCAGAGATGTAAATGAGTAAAAGTCTCTGCTGTCGAAGAGCTCACTGACTGCCCAGTAAACAAGTGAATTAGCCATAACCTTGTGAGAGCTCTAACCTTGCAAGGGACTGATAGCTCCTTGTGAGGGGTAGGCCAGAGTAATCTGGCCCTATGCCCAAGGCTCCTATGAAGGCTAAGTCAGAAGTTCTATCTCTACTGTTAAGTTGTTGTTGTTTTCCAGAAAACATCTAATTTGGTCAACCTTGGAGTTAAACACATTTTTTTTTCTCCTTATCTTGTGTTTTTCAAGCTGGGAGTATTTCAATTACAGCCTTATTAGATAGATAAATGTATATTTTACTGCTTTAATTTGGAGCCAGAAAAAGATAGACAATCTCGTAAAACTTATCCCAAGGCCATGGATACTGCAACTATTTAATATATTAAGTGCTGACTATGTGCTGAAAAATAAGAGTCTCTACTACTGTCTCATTTCTTGGTTAGATGTGATGTCCCATTAACTTACACCAACAGGCACAATGCAATTTAGAATAAGTTGTCACAAAAGATGCACCAATAGTGAGGATTTAGGGTGCTTAGTGAAAAACAGAACATGTGCATCAGGCCTAAAAGAATGGGTACGTTATCAACAAGGCTTGTGTACTGAAGAATGCCCTGCAAAGTATATCCTGCATAAGCTATTTCACCCAGTTGAGCCTGAATTTTCTCAACAATGAAGAAAGGAACATTATTTAATAACAACTGCCTCATGCAGTAGGAACTAAATGAAATATTTAATACAAAACCAGACCCCAATGTATAGTGATAATGACAGTGGTAGTATTGGTGATGGTAATGGTTGCCGTGGTGGTGATGATGGTGATGGTGGTGGTGATTGTAATGATGTTGGTGATGCTGATAATGGTAGTAGTGGTGGTGATGGTGGTGGTGGTGGTGATAATGATGTTGGTGATGGTAATAATAGTGATAGTAGTGGTGGTGATGAAATGGAGATGGTGGTGATGATGATAATGGTGGTGGTAGTGATGTTGGTAGTGATGTTGATTGTGATGAAGAGTACAAGAATAATGATTGCAATGATCATGGTACTGATGAGACAATTATGATGAAGAATTGTACCACTTCTATGGACATCATCTATTACCTTCAATCATCCTTCAGGTTTATTTATTTATTTATGTGTGTGTGTGTGTATATATATATACACACACATACACACACACAAACACACACACATACATACACACATTTTTTTTTTTTTTTGAGGCAGAGACTTGCTTTGTCTCCCAGGCTGGACTGTAGTGGTGTGATCTCGGCTCACTGCAACCTTCGCCTACCGGGTTCAGGAGATTCTCTTGTTTCAGCCTCCTGAGTAGCTGGGATTGCAGGCACGTGCCACCATGCCCGGCTAATTTTTATATTTTTAGTAGAGACTGGGTTGCCCTATGTTGATCAGGCTGGTCTCAAACTCCTGACCTCGTGATCTGCCCGCCTCGGCCTCCCAAAGTGCTAGGATTACAGGCTGAGCCACCGCACCCGGCCTCAGGGTTCTACAATCACTTATTTTTTGTAGGACTGATGTACCCTGATTAGAATGACAATTTGCCTAAGAAATTGTTCAGTGATTCATGAGGCCCCAAAAGACGAAGTGGCATCTCACAAATGGCAAAGGAGGCTATGGACCATGCCTACTTAGGGGTGTTGCCAGCCTATTATAGCCAGAAGGCAGACATCCAACACAGAAATTTCTCTTGTCTTTCAGCAGAAAGTTTATTTTCTATGGGGATGAATTTGATGGAGATTTCTTATTTCCTTGTTTTCTGTGAAAAGCAGTAAAGAGCACATTCCATTTCATTCTTTACAATGTCTTATCAATAACAAGATTGCCTCTCTCTGCCTTTCTTGTAAGTACCTGGGTTCAGGATCCTGTTTATAGCTTCTCTAGTCAGGGGATTCCTTTTACTCAGAGGAAGAAAAGCAGGGTGCTTGAGAGAAAGAGATTTCTGGAGTTTGAATGTTGGCTTCCTCACAGATTTGCAGTGTGGCCTTAGGCAATTTTCTGGAACCAGCTAAGTTTAGTAATACCTATTTCATGCTTTTTGTCTCCCTTCCTCCATTCTTACTCCTTTCCTCTCTGCTCTGGTGTTTCTCATTCTGGATGATAGTGATTTCAAGACAATCAAGACTTTTGCAGTGAGCTCCCTGGCCTGCCTAATGCTCTCTGTAGCCGAGTAAGAACAGGTCTGGGAGAAAGGCAAAGCTTGATCCCACATGCTCCATTCGTCCTAGCTGTGGAGATGCTGCTCTTCTGTGTAGAGGGAACTGAAACTTTCAAGGGATTCTAGAGATGTAAGTAAAACAGAGGATATCATACTGAAAGAGGTTGCGGAGCTGTTCACAGAAGAGCATGTTGCTTAAAAATAGCCCACAGCTCCATTCTGCAAATCTGCCCTCTCCCCCTCATTCTGATTTTGCTGCAGTCTATAATCAAATGTGAGTGAAAGTAAGTCTACCTAACCTTGAGATAAAAGCTTTCTTAAAAAAGAAAAGATAGCTCATTTCCAGTATGGCATGCAAGCAGCTTAGAAGTTTCTGCTCTGTCCTCACAACAGGTAAAAAGCTGAAGAAACTAAAAAAAATCATCAACTCCTCTTATACCCACCAAAGAAGTGAGATCATAGGGCGAACTACTGCCCCCAAAATTGAAGACACAGGTGGATACAGAAAATCACAACTTACAGGAGCAGAAACTTATGAGTAGAAATCTCTGGATTAGCTAGTGCCAGTGCAGGAAAACCTACAGTGTAATTGATGAATTGAGGAAGGCTCGGTGTGCCTGAGTCCAAAGGTCAAAAAGTCCAAGATTACAAAGTCATAGAAAGGTCTTCACACTTTTCTCAGTTTTACTTCCAAGAGCTCTACCAAGTCCTCACAGTGGATAGGAAAAAAAAAATCCCTTCATGCTGTCAGAAAGGTAAGGAAGCCATCTTAAAATGTGCCAGAACATTCGGTTCTGCTTAACAAGGTCTGCTCTCAGTAAAACTGCTTAACCAGAGACTAATCTGCTGGGGTTTTATCAGATCCTAACTTCCCTGGAGGAAGGAAAATACCCAACTCCAGTTCACTCTAGTCATCCTGTCCCAGGGAGAGAAAAACACTGAGATACATTTGTAAAGTTCACGGTTCAGAGGTCTAGGCTTGCTAAAAAGCTAAGACCTCATAATAAGACTATGAAATATTGACTCTTTCTCCATATCATGCCACAACATTAAAAAGGCCTAATTATAGGAGTATCTTTTACCTGTATATTAAATACAGCTATCCACAAAAAAATTAGACATATCAAAAGGTGAAAAACAGTTTGAAGAGACGGAACAAGCATAGGAGTAGAGTCAGATATGGCAGGGAGGTTGGAATGATTAGACCAGAAATTAAAAATCATTCTCTTAGGGCTCTAGTGGAAAAGTAGATTCCATGCAAGAACATGAACATAGAGATGGAAACTCTAAGAAAAAATTTAAAAGATTTGTTAGACATAAAACACACACACACACACACACACACACACAGAATGACTTTGGAGGACTCATTAGTAGACTGGCCATGGCTGAGGAAAGAATCTGAGACGGAGGAGATAACAGTAGAAATTTCCAAACTAAAAAGGTAAAAGTCCTGAAAACAATGGAACAATATTTTAAAATCTGCTGGACAACTCTGAAAGAACAACACACACGTAATAAACATGCCGAAAGGAGAAAAAAAAGAGAAAGGAACAAAAGCAATATTTGAACCAATGATGACTAAGAATTTTCTCAAATTCACATCAGAAATCAAACCACAGATGAAAGCTCAGAGAACATTAATCAGGATAAATACCACAAAAACTACTCTTGGGTACATCATAATCAAACATCAGAAAATAAAAGATAAAAAAATCTTGAAAAAATTGAGAAAAATAAAACTTCTCTATAGAGAAGAAAAGATAAGAATTCTATTAAATTTCTACTTAGAAATTATGCAAACAAAAATAGAGTGAAATACTTGAAGCATTAAGAGGAAATAAAAAGCAAGCAAGAATTCTCTACCCAATGAAATTATTCTTCAAAAGTGAAGAACCAATAAAGACTTTCTCATATAAATAAGAATGGAGGATATTTGTTGCCAATAGTCATGCCTTGCAGGAAATACTGAGTTTTTCAGAGATAAGACAAATGACATAGGTCAGAAACTCCGATTTACATAAAGAAGCGCATCAGATAATAATTAAGTGAAGGTAAGATAAAAACCATTCTTATTCCATGAGAGAAAATATTTGCAAACTATGCACCTGACAGTGATCTAATATCCAGCATCTATAAAGAACTTAAATTTATAAGATAAAAACAAGCAAGCCCCTTAAAAAGTGGGCAAAGGACATGAGCAGACTTAAAAAAAAAAAATCTGGCCAACAAGCATATGAAAAAAAAAACCCTCAATATCCCTGATCATTAGAGAAATGCAAATCAAAACCACAGTGAGATACCATCTCATATCAGTCAGAATGATGATTATCAAAAAGCCAAAAAATAGCAGATGCTAGCAAGGTTGCAGGGAAAAGGACATGCTTACACACAGTTGGTGGGAGTGTAAATTAGTTCAGTGATTGTGGAAAGCAGTGTGGTGATTTGTCGAAGAACTAAAGGCAGACCTATCATTTGATCCAGGAATCCCATTACTGTGTGTATACCCAAACGAATATAAATCATTCTACCATAAAGACACATGCAGGTGAATGGTCACTGCAGCACTATTCACTATAGTAAAGACATGGAATCAACCTAAATGCCATTGGTGACAAATTGGGTAAAGAACATGGTACATACACACCATGGAACACTATGCAGACATAAAAAATAATGAGATAATATCTCTGGGAACATACAAAGAGCTGGAAGCCATTATCCTCATGTTCTCATTTATAAGTGGGAGCTAAATGATGAGAACACATGGAAACAAAGAGGAGAACAACAGACACATGGGCCTACTTGAGGGTAGATGGTGGGAAAAGGGAGAGAATCAGAAGAAATAACTATTGGGTACTAGGCTTGGTATCTGGGTAATAAAATAATCTGTACAACAAACTCTCATGACATGAGTTTATCTGTATAACAAACCTGTACACGTATCCTTGAACCTAAAATAAATGTTTAAAAATTAAAAATAAATAAACAAATAAATTTCAAGGAAAAAAACACATTCTTATTCTTAATTGATCTGACAGATAACAGTTTTTCAAAGTAATCACAGCAATGTATTCAAATATATATTAAATACATATTAAGATATAGTTACACTTACATGTAAGTAAAATGAGTGGCAGTGATGCTATAAGGAACACAAGGGAAATATTAGGGACATTTTATATGTAATTATAAGGTACTTGCATGATCTGTGAATAGTATAGTGTTATTTGAAAATAAACTTGAATTAGTTCTAAGTGTGTATTTCAAACTCTAGGGAAATCACTTTAAAAAGTTTGGGAGGCCAAGGCGGGTGGATCACCTGAGGTCAGGAGTTTGAGACCAGCCTGGGCAACATGGCAAAACCCTGGCTCTACTAAAAATACAAAAATCAGCCAGGTGTGGTGGTGCATGCCTGTCATCCCAGCTAGGAGGCTAGGCAGAAGAATTGCTTGAACCCAGGAGGCGGAGGTTGCAGTGAGCCAAGATTATGTCGTTGCACTCCAGCCTAGGCAACAAGAGTGAAACTCTGTCTCAAAAAAAAAAAAAAAAAAAAACAGGTGAAAAATTGAATTACAAAATACCCAATTGAAACCATAAATAGAAGTTAGTGTGGAAGACAAAAGCAAAAACAAAACAAAAAAAAGGGCAACAAATACAAAACAGTAACAGATATGGTAGATATTAATCCAACTATATCAGTAATCACATTAAACATCAATGCTTTAAATGCATCAGTTACGCAATAGTTATTGCCAGAGTGGTTAAAAAATAAAAACCCAACTTATATTGTCTAAAAAATCTACTTTAAATATAAAGGACATATAGGTTAAAAGTAATGGAAGAAAGATATACCCTGCTATTAATAAGAGTAAACTAAAGAAAATGGAAGTAGCTGTGTCTATTTCAGACAGAGAAAACTTCAGAGCAAGAAAAGTTATCAGGGATAACAACTAGTATTACACCATGATAAAGAAGTCAACACCTCCAAGAAGATATAATAATCCTTATTGTGTATGTGCCTAACAACCAATATCAAAGTATGTGAGGCAAAAACTGATAGAACTCAAGGAGAAATAGATGAATCCACTATTATAGCAGGAGACATTAACACTCCTCTATTGGAAATGGACAGATTCAGCTGGTAGAAAATCAGTTAAGTATTTTCAACAGCAGTATCAATCAACGAACTATAATTGACATCTATAGACTACTTTATCTAACAACAGCATGTTACACATTCTTTTCATGCTTATATGGAGCATTCACCAACATAGACTGAATTCTGTCCCATAAAACATGCCTTAATAAATTTAAAAGAATAGATACCATGCAATATCTGCTCTCAGGCCACAATGGAATTAAACTAGAAATCAATAATAAAAAGATAGCTGGAAAATACCAAAATACTTGAAGATTAAACAACACACTTCTAGATAACAAATGAGTTAAAGAAAAAAATCTCAAGAGAAATGTTAGAAGATTCTGAATTAAATAAAAGTGAAAATACAGCTTATCAAAATTTATAGATTCGACAAAAATAGTATTTAGAGTGCAATTTATAGTGCTCAAAGTATATATTACAAAATAAGAAAGATCTAAATCAGTAATCTAAGCATCCATCTTAAAAAACTAAAAAAAGAGCAAATTAAATCCAAAGTAAACAGAAGAAAAGAAAGAATAAGAATTAGAGGAGAAATTAATTTAATTGAAAATGGGAAATTAATAGAGTAAATCAACAAAACTGAAAAGCACCTTTTAAAAAAATGTGTGATAAAATTGGAAAGCCTGTAATGAGGCTAAGAAAAAAAGGGACAAGACACAAATTACTAATATTAGAAAGTAGAGAAGAGACACACTATAAAGCCCATGGAATTTAAAAGGACAATAAAATAATATTGTAAACAACTTTATGCCCACAAATTTTATAATCTGGATGAAATGAACTGATTTCTTAAAATATGCAATCTGTCAAAACTCATGTAAAAGAATAAATATGTAAATAGGCTTATATCTACTAAAGAAATTAGATCAATAATTACTAAGCTTCCAAAACAGAAAGCACCAGTTATAGATGGGTTCACTGGTGCATTCTGCCAAACATTTAAAGAAGAAATCATACAAATTCTCTACAATCTCTTGCAGAAGATTAAAACGGAGAGAATACTTCTTAACTCATGTAATGGGGATAGCATTACCCTAATGCCAAAACCAGGCATTACAAGAAAAGAAAACTACAGAACAATATTTACCATCAACATAGATAAAAAATTCTCATTAAAATAGTAACAAATAAAACCCAACAATGGTTTATAAAAAGAGAATTATATACTATAACCAAGGGATTTATTCCAGATATGCAAAGTTTGTTTCACATATGAAAATTAATAAATGTAATCTGTGATATAAACAAGCTAAAGAAGAAACATCACATGATCATATCAATAGATGCAGAAAAAACATTTGACAGAATTCAACACCCAGTCATGATAATATCTACATATAATATAAGATACATAACAATATATAAAAATATATATTATATGTATATATGCTACATAAGGATAGACGGAAACTTTTTAAACTTAATAAAGAACATTAGTAAAACATTACGCTAACATTACACTTAACGTTGAGAAACTTCAAGCTTTCCTGCTAAAATCAGGAACAAGACAAGGATATTTTTTCTTACCACTGCTTTTCAACCTTGTACAGGAAGTCCTAGCAAATCGTATAAGAAAAGAAAAAGAAATGAAAGGTATTAATATCAGGAAGGAAGAAATAAAACTGCCTTTGCTCAGAGATGACATGTTTGTCTAAATAGAAAATCCAAAAGAATCAGCAAAAAACCTTTTGGAACTAATAAACAGTTATGGACAATTCACAGAATACAAAGTTAATATAGACATTCAATTGCTTTCCCATACTCCTGCAACAAACAAGTGAAAATTGAAATTAAAATATGTTGCCATTTATATTAGTGCCCCTCAAAATTGTGTACTTAAATATCAGTCGAACAAAATACATACATATAAATGATTAGTTTCAGGGCCATCACAGACACTGAAATCCAAACATGCCCATATCCCTTATATAAAATGGTGTAGCACAGTTGGTTCTCTGCATCCGCAGGTCTCAATCTGAGGTTGGTTGAATCCCTACCTGTGAAACCTTATGCCACATTGACAACATCCCAAACATGGAAGCAACTGGGATATCCTTCAGTGGATGAATAGATAAATAAACTGAGCTATATACCCAAACAGTGAAATGTTTACACTAAAGAGAAATCAGCTATCAAGCCATGATTTAACAGGGAGAAAATTTAAATGCATATTACTAAATGAAAGAAGCTAATCTGCAAAGGCTACATACCACATGATTCCAAGTACATGACATTCTATAAAAGGCAAAATTATGGTGACAGCAAAAAGTTTAGTGGTTGCCAGGGGTTAGCAGAAAGGGAAGGGTGTATTCATCTATTTTCACACTGCTATAAAGAAATACCTGAGACTGGGTAATTCATAATGAAAAAGAGGTTTAATGGACTCAGAGTTCCGTATGACTGGGGAAGCCTCATAATCATGGCAGAAGGTGAAGGAGGAACAAAGGCACGTGTTACATGGTGACAGGCAAGAAAGCGTGTGCAGGGAAACTGTCCTTTATAAAACCATCAGATCTCCTGTGACATATGCACTATCACAAGAACAGCACAGGAAAAACTTGCCCCCCGTTGTTCAATTATCTCCTACTGGGTTCCTCTCATGACAGGTGGGAATTTTGGGAGCTACAATTCAAAGTGAAATTTGGCTAGAACAGAGCAGAGAGGATTTGTAGTGCAATGAAACTATTCTGTATGATATGACTATATAAAATACTATATGATAATACATGTCACTTTATACTATATCTGTTCAAAGCCATATAATGTACACCACCAAGAGTGTGCTATGGACTTTGGGCAATAATAATGTGTTAATGTAGGTTCATCCATTGTAAAAAAAAAAAAAAAAATGTGCCATTGTCGTGTAGGATGTCAATAGTTGGGGAGGTTGTACATTTGTGGGGACAAGAGTAGTTTAGGAACTCCAGACACCTTTCACTTAATTTTGCTGTGAACCTACACTTGGTCTACAAAAATGACATTTGCTAATCCAAATAGGAAAATATCTTATTAAAAACTGAGTGCCCTCCAGAAAATGAACATAGCAAATAGCAAAAACTAAAAATAACAGCGGTTAAAATAAAAATAACAACTAAGTGGTTAAACATTTACTCTGTACCGTGTCTTATGAACTCTTTATATGCATTATCTTATCTAATTCTTACATCTACCTTATGAGGTGTGTACTAGTGTTTTCTTAAACTTTCAGATAAAGAAACTGAGTCACCAAGAGGGTAGGTCACTCCTCCCAGATGCACAAGTTAAAGGTAGTACAGTCAGGGTTGGCATTTAGTTCCTCTGTCTTACACTTCATCCCAAGACATGTGCTAATGTCACATTTGTTTTCCAGATCTTGGTTAGAATGCTGATAAGTAAAAGTGGCTGGGACTGTAAAATACAGAAGAGCACTTAGAGTCCTAGATGGAGGATGGGGGCTTCCTTCACCTCTGCAGTACTGACATTTTAGGCCTCATACTTCTTTATTGTGAGAAGCAGTCCTGTACATTTAGAATGTTTTGCAGCATCTCCACTTCTACCTACTGTATGCCAATAGAACCCCAACCTTTAATGTGATCACCAAAAACATCTCCAGGCATAACAGATTGTTGCCTGGGGGCAAAATGCCCCCAGCGGAGAACCATTGCTTCAGTACATGCTGTCACTCCAGGCCTTGATATCAATCACAGAACCAGGCTTACTGTTTCTGTAACTACCAAATACCTGGGCCTTCCTTTACTGTGTCTTTGTCAATCCAGGTTTTTCTAGCTGCCAACAATCTCTCTGTCCCAGCTCAATCAACGATAAAATGTAGATAATACTTTGCAGAAGTAATGGGAATTTTAAAGCACAACCTTCCTTATGGATGACAATGTCAAATAATATTTACTAAAAGACCAAGAATATAATGATACTCAACAAATGCTGTTTATCTTAACTTTGCCCATCTCACCTAAAATGCCACAGTAAACAAAACTGAACCCTCTCTTCTCCCCTAGAGAAATAATCTTATCACCCACAGACAGTCTACAAGGACCACTCTCAAGAACTGATGCATTTTTAAAAAAATGTCAATTCCTGAATTCGATGATTTTGCCAGTATACATTAAGTAGACATTTCGGAACATCTGAATAAATAACGACATTCCTTAATTTTTATCCATATGTCTGTGCCTCTCAGCCACAACCTAAAAATGACTTTAATTAACTATGAAAGCTTCAATGGGCTCTATGTGGACTGAGTCCATCCATTCTTTTGTTTAAAACAGACCATAGTGTCATAGATTTAAATAACAATGTCTCAGAATCTGATGTGGAATAACATTTATTTCACGTTTCTGACATAAAATTTTATTTTAATTGAAAAAGGAGATGTGTGTGTGTGTGTGCGTCTGTGTGTCTGTGTATATACATATATGATGTCAGCATTTGCATAGTGTTTATATGTATATGTTCATATATACTTTTATGTATATACATATTTATGTAATTCCATGCATCAAGGGGAAAATTATATTGCTGACATAAAGCTATCTGTATCAGATGAAGATGGAAAAAAGAAAGTTTAACATATTGGCCAATCTGCATAGAGAGCACATACACAATTGCAGCCCATCTTAAAAGGCAAAAGCGGTACTTTCTTGCTTCTAATGGCTTGATAATAGCCATTATCGGCAACAATGTAAATGAAAAGAAAATAAAAAGAGGCATTTTTATGCACTACCCATTAAGAGCAGCATGCATATAAACTCATGAACTTGGAAAATAAATAAGCAGACTGGTTGCTAAGCAAAAGCTTTATTTCATTTCCAGTCCTATCGATGGACAGTTTGTCATTAAAAAGATAGAGCTGTTTAAGCTGTCCCAAGGGAAAGACTTAAAGTGGTATAAAAAAGAATCCAGTGGAGTATGCAGACCTGAGCCAATTTTAAATAACTGCCATTCCACCCTGAAGCCCAAGATTGTGTTAAGATGTGGCCCATCAGCCACAAGGAGCAGGGCCTTCCTGCAGGAGATGCCACGTGCCCGATTTGTCACACCATGGAGCCCCATGGGAGCAACGCTAAGGCAAAGATAGAGGAGTCCCTGCCTTCACTATGAGATAAAACGACGTTAAAGACCTGCATATTTTCCTTGCTGGTTTGTCATGTGGCCTTATATATCTTTGGAATAGTTAGTGTCTATGAATCATGGAATGAAACTCAAGAGGTCATTTGGTCCAACTGCTTGTCGTAACCTCTCTAAATCAATTTAGCTCCATAAGTCTCATTTGTATCAATCCACAAAAAGGTACTAACTTTATTACTGGGTGCATTAGCTCAGTGAATGACTTAACATACATGGAGTATATAACAGTGCCTGTGCATAATAGATACTCAATATATGACTATTTCTGCTGTTCCTCATATTTAATAATTTTTTTAAAGGCTGCCGATGTAAGAAACTTGATTGCCTTTGAAATTAGACAGAGCTACATTCCAATTATGACTGTATGTTCTTGGGTGAGGATTTGGCATCTATGAGCCTTAGTTTCTTAATTTATAACACAGGAATGAGGATACTTTACGCGTTTCATGACTGTTGTGAGAATTAAATTAAGAAATCCTTGCAAAAGAGGGTGCATAGTAAATTCTTAGTGGATATCAGCTATTATTGTCATCACTGCTGTTATCATTTGCATCTCAATAGGTTACATTCTGTTGTTGAAACTACAGACATCTCTGGGATAAAAAATGAATGGTACTCTCCTCTATTACTTATGCCTTGGAGTGATGTCATGTACTGAGTAATTTTCCCATGGAATGGAGCTGACAGCTGCGTTTTGTGAGGAATGAGAGAGGGAAGATGGTGAAGAGGAAGAGCATGGAGATCAAGATTGAGAGCTTGGACTCCGTGTGAGAAAGGAGATCTGAGTAGTGACTACTGTCCTGGAGGATGGAAAAGAAGATTCAAGAGTGTGCAAGATCTCACTTTCATACAATCAACTGAACTATGTTCAGGGCTGGAGTGAGACCGCAGACAAAGCTAGCAAGGTGTCTGGCTCAGGGATCTCAAGGTCTAGTCAGGGATAGAGGAATATAAATGGCCATTACAATACAAGTTGCAAGTTCTAGGATAGCTTAGAAACTCAGAGGTGCTGGCACTTAACCCTGACCCAAGGCAATGGGGAGGACATAGAGATAGCAGTTGCTCTGCCATTTATAAAATGTAGAATAGCATGCTTCAACTTTCTTCAGTCTTGTTTTTCTATAAAACGTGGATAATGGAATACGGAGTATGATGATTACAGACATTATAGTACATATTATACTGAGGTGCTTCATCAAAATTTCTTATTCATTTATCCAATGAATCCCAGGCTTTATTGCCAAGATGCAGAGCCTGGGCCAGTTACTCACCAACTATGGTCTTCACTTTGCAATCAGCAATCTCTAAAATCTCATTCTTAGGCTGTACAATTTCATGAACAGGGCAAGACTTCTCTCTGCAGATCAAACATCTCTCTCCTCTCTCTCTTGCGCTCTCCCTCTCTCTTTCTTTTCTACCCCTCCCTTTCCTGCTATTCAGTCCCCCTTAAAAAGCTTCAAACCCAGCTGAGTACAAGACGGCATATTTAATGCTGGGTGCACACCCATCGGGGACCACTTTTCAGACCTCAGCTTCTCCCTTCATAATTAAAGTGAAGGCTTTGAAATGTTCAGTGCAGCTTTCTCTGAAGTTGCAGCTGACCAGTTTCTCCCGCTGCCTCTCAGATCTTTAATTTGTCAGTAAAATTGTTCATTTTTCTTATGACTACTTGGGGTTTTTCATCCTCCTGTGGCTGCAGAAAAGGACCCCAGTGAGCAATGCCTGTTTTTACAAGAACTCCCTTGCACAACATTTGGGCTATCTCTGGAAACTGTTTCAAAGGGAAATGGATGAATGATTTCCTTCAAGGGCACCTGGGTACCTGAGGAATTTAAGTTTCCATTTTTTTTATTTCCTTGAGGGCTAAGGATATATGTTGCTTTCTCCTAAACAGCCAAAGCTAAAGCTCAATGCCAAAACATGCATTTTTCTCTAGGCCATTGTTGAATCTCAATTTTGCCCTTGACCAGCTGTACAGCTTGGGTAAGTTACCTGAATTATTTGCAAGCCTCAGTTTCCTCATGGGTATAATAGAGATCAAAATGTGACCTAAAGTGGATGATTTGAGAAAACTAATTACCAGCACACTCTACATAGCTATGGTTCAAATGTCGACAGTTTCCCAGCCTTCACACAAAATGCAATTTAGTGAGAGGAGCTGGAAATGTGGGTGGGATTTTGGTGCCCCAGTCCCCTCCTCCATTGTGGATTTGTGGACTTAAGGGACTGCACGCACACTGAAGCCATAATTATGGGGAAACATAGTATCAATTATATTCTCAGATCAGGCATTATTCCATAACTTCCTGTATAGCACTGAGGAGACTGTAACTTCCTCATCTCTCCTCTTTAAATCTCTAACAGTTGGGCCTGAATGGTCCTCTTCCCAGATCAGCTGCACAGATGAGTCAGGCTGGTCTGAAGAGTGCTCTGATATCTAGATGTTCACTACTTTTTAGCATAGTGTGTCCCATCCATTAGGAGATTGTGGCCCACCGAATGTTAAGCAGCTCCACTGTTTGATCCTGAAAAGGAGTTAATAATGTAGTAGATGAGGAAGGCAGGCGCACAGAGCACAGAGGGTTAACAGTGTTGGTCTGTTTGTTTTCCCACGGCCCCTATACAAGGCTAACACACAAGGTCAAGGGACTACAAGAAACACCCCTCCCTGACCAAGCAGGGGAGACGTGTATAGATCAAAACAGCCAAGTATGAGTGCAACCAGCTATATTGTGTAATCAAGGGTCAGAAAAGGGCTGACTCTTTATCAGCACAGTCACAGACACTACGTATGTGACAAAGAATCAGGAAGAACAAGGGTGAAGTGGTCTTAGGAAGCAACTGGCTCTTAGGGAAATTGCTCTGTGCCCTATAGGTTCTTATTCCTTCTTCATGTGTAGAAATTTATTTCCAGATAGCAGCTCTTTAGGCCTTTTTTTTTTTTTTTTGGTGTCTACTTTTTAAAAATTCAATTTGGCTGAGCTTGTCTCGGTATCTACTGTATAGAAGGGTATGGTAGGTACAGTAGGAAAGATGAAATGCAAAGTCCCAAACCATCTAATGGTCATCTGCTACAAAGGATAAAAAAAGATTTCTAGAGTAAGACTGTTGGAAGAGGGTTCATTGTGTTGCTGGTACTTGCAAACTGAGTATTGCTAGGCAAGTCACTTCTCTCTAAGCCTCAGTTTCCTCATCTCCAAAACGAGGTTCATAAAACCTGTTTCTCAGGGCTGCTTGTATGATTTCACATAAGCAACTGACACACACAAGTTACTCAGTAAATATTAGTTTCCTGTTCCTACACTACCCACAGGAGAACTCAGATACTGGGCACCATCCTTAGAGAAACGGGAAATGTGGGGATAATAAATTTCAACATCTGCTTGTTGGACCTTTTATCTGTACTTGTAGACAGGGTATTTATTGAGACAAGGTAGATTTGCAGTGATGCATTATTAATAGTTTGTGATGCGTTCCGGGTGATGGATATCTTACCCCCCAGACATACAGCGACAGCTGCATTCTCTCTCAGGGAAAGCAACAGCATCAAGCCCAAACTGAGAGCTCCAAGGGAAAAAGGAACAAAAAACTTCAGATGCCAATTATAGTCCATGTGGTTTTACTCTGGATTACTAGAAGGATCTCTCCCACCTCCCACTCCATCAACATCATAAATCTTTTGCCTTGAATTTACCACACTTCTGTTTAAAAGTTCTTGCTGGCATAGACACTACACTGACAAGATCTGCAAAATATCCCCTTCTTTCTGGTCACTTTATGATAAAGTTTACAGACTCACAGTACATCACTACCTACTGTTTTTCTGCGCATTGTGACAAAACATTTGTCCTGAGTAAAGACTGGTTGTCTCTGTAGCAGCTGGTGATTTCAGAACACAAAACATGGAGTTATGCTGTAGAATTTAAAACTTTTTAAAGTGACCAAAGGGGTTAGAGATTGAAGAGATTGCTGATCCCCACTCTTCCTATCTTACAGGTGGGAAGAGGTAAAGGGTTGTGCCAAAGTTCTGATTGGAAATTAGAGGCTACAGAAAGGATAAGAGCTTTGGGTTCAACAACATGCACACACTCACATTTATTAGAGCTGGACCAAGGTCAGATTTTATGAAGGTGCAAAGTATATTTGATCTTGGGAGTGTAAGCAAGGACATATTGCTCTCCCATTCCACATTAATTTTTTTTGACTTGCTCTCTGATTCTTGCAACATCAGTTACAGGTTTGATGCCTTTCATTCATTTACATTGGGACAGACTAATGCTGTAGCCATAACACTGTATTTGGAGACCAGCTAGTTGCATTCTTACTGAAATAATGGAGAATATAACTAAACTCTTTAAATTTGATTTTTTTCACAAGTAAAACATTTAATAACAACACTTCCCTCCAATCTAAAAGTTATTTTATTTATTTATTTTTTTAGACAGAGTTTCACTCTCGTTGCCCAGGCTGGAGTGCAATGGTGCGTTCTTGGGCTCACTGCAACTGTCGCCTCTCAGATTCAAGCGATTCTCCTGTCTCAGTCTCCTGAGTAGCTGGGACTACAGGTGCCTGTCAACACGCCCAGATAATTTTTTTGCGTTTTTAGTAGAGATGGGGTTTCACCATGTTGGCCAGGCTGAGTTAGATTTATTTTTGTGACATTCGTCTACTATTTATAGGGCAACTGCCAAATGCCTAGTAGTATCTCTGTGCTGGGACACGCTTGAAGTGGAGTACAGCACTGTTCCTTTATTTTAGAGCTTTGAATTATACTGCTGGTTCTACTCCAACCAGATTCTAGGATTCTGCTATTTTGTTTTGTTTTTAATTTTTCAGCGATCTGATAATTTGTTATCATGGTAAAAAGAGTTTATCACCTTTTGAGATGGTCCTAGTAAAGGACGATTTCTGTTTACCTTGAAGAGTTGAATGTCAGCAGTCCGGCCCAGGTTTGGCTTTGTAGCAAGTATTATTAGAAGTCAGTTTATTGGGAAGATGTGTCTGGTTGTATATTTGCAACTATTAGGATCAAGGCATTCAGGCTACTATCTCCCCTAATTGTCTTCTCCTTTCATCCTTCGCTCTCTCCTACTTTCAAACATTCACTTTGTGCGACCTTGATCTCAGCATTATAAGAGCTACCAAAATGAATTACTCTTTACCTATGAAGCCCATTATCTGTATGGGGTATGCTAGGATTTATCTTAGGAATAGTCAGGTGGCGAGGGACATGCAAAGCGTGGATATTACCTAAAATGTTGACATCTTCAACAACATGATAGGAGGGATATCACCCTTTGTGATGCACTAATGTAAAGCAGAAGCTTTTAAAGCTTATAACTTGGTTGTAGCTGGGTTGTGATGGCTGAGGACATTTCTTATCTGTGGAGGTTCTTAACTTCTTGAGTAAAGATTACTTGCCTGGAAGCCCATGCTTTAACGGATGTATCTCAGCTTTCTTCTAAAAGGTCCAGTCTTAGATGAACACTTCCTGCATGTGCATGGGCATGTGTGTAGATGTGTAGGTGCAGGCCGTGGAAGCACAGATTCATGGGCCATTACTGTTCCATCTGGGGCATGTTTCTAAGACACGCCTCTACCTTAGTCTGTCTATCAGAACGTTGTGCTCTCTCGGGAAACAATGCATCCATCATATGTTTACCCTTTACAGGGGGAATGTCCTCTCTAAAAGATGTGTTATATTTCATTTAGACAATGAAGCTCATAAAGAGTTTGTTTAAAATATCTCATTCTGAGGAGAGAATGAACCAGTGCCTTTATTTAAGAAAATTGTATCACTGGGAGGGGACATTTAGGGTTTTATGTTATCTTCCTACACGATCAAAGGTCACACTTAAGGATCTCATCTTTGTCTGAAGGAAGCTTCCTCATTCTCTCTGCTTCCTTCTTGCAGCTCCAGAGAACCAGCCCTGAGTCATTTCAGCTTTGAAGCTGCCACTTCCCACATTTCCCAGTTTCTCATGGTCTAATCTGCTGCCATTTTTTATTTTTTCTGATTTTCCTGGTTACGCTCTTTGAACTCTTCATTTGCTTGTTTTTAAAACTGGAAGTCTGGTGGAAGATGGAAATTAGCTATTATTAATTGGTCTTAATTTTTTTCAAATATGACTTTAAAACATTCATTGCTAAGTCTTTTTTCTGAATTATTTTATTGACTTACTATCAACACTATATGTAAATATTATTTTATCTCTAAGTTATGGATAAAAAAATTGAGGTATCAGAAGACTAAAAGACTTGTCTAATATTACACAGCCAGTAAGAAGTTTAGCTCTTTTAGACATGATTACTAACATGCTTGGGGAAATAGAGATGAAGTAGAAAAAAATTATAAAAGCTGAGAATTATGAAAGTTACCAAATTCTTAAAAGAATTTGAACTTTTAAAAAAAATTGAACATTTTTTTTGTTGGTCCCTTTGGTATAAAGCTCTTCTATTCCTCTCTTCTTCATTATCTTTATATCCTCATCCTTTACCCAAGGAAGGTCACATTGTGTCATTCTTTGGCAAAAGCTATGTTACTATAACTGTTTAAAAATGCGTGATATAGTTAACTTCTCAAAATAGTTCAAAGTTTTGAAAATGAATCATGTTTCAGACAGTCACCAACTGTAGCCCAATTTGCCTGCCATTAAGTGGTTTCCTAGATGCAGACTTTACCAAATGATTTCACTTTACTCTGTCATTTATTCCCAAAAGCGTTTAAGAATCACGAAGGAACTGAACACATCTTGAGGAATTTATAATGCTAATAATCATGGCTGTCATTTACGGAACCCCTTTACGCTCCAGGCAGTTTCTTAAGCTCTTTGTACACGCTGTCTTATTTCACTATCATGGCAACCCTTCCAGGTAGGGATTACTCTCTCAAGCTTTATCAGATGAGGATGATAAGACTCAGAAAGGTTAGGTAATGTTCCTAGGGTTCCTACAAAGCAAGCGGTGAGCAGAGCAGGAATAAGCACAGAAGTGTCCATGCCTACGAAGGTCACACAGATGGAGGAAGCTGAACCGGTTTTTCATTGTGTGGCTAGATTTTCCAGGCAGAAGAAGATGTCAGACAGTTCCTTTAGTGACCTCCTAAGTATAACCCAGACAATAGCTCATCATATATAAAGGTCTTAAGGGGAGATTTTTCTTCTAAAACTCTAGTGAAAATAGCACAAGCTTGGCCAATTGGGGCAATTTTTCCATCTTCATGCGATAAAATGGTGAGATTCCAATCAATACACAAATGGCTCAGTCAACACTATACTAACTAATTGGATTGTACTTTTGGGACAGTTGCAAAGTAGACTAATGGGAACACACCCACATTAGACACAGAGCAATAGTATAATCCTTGTAAAGTTGTTTCATTTAGCAAAAAGACAACTGAGTATTTCTGGATATAGTCACCAGTTTTCTCTATGACATAGACAGGATACTTTCCTTCTTTTCACCTTCTTTTTTTCTTTTTTTTTTTTAATAACTGTTTGTTTATTCATTCAAAATACTATACAATTCCTCATGATCAAGCTGTATCTAAGGAACACTTTTTTTTAAATTTATAATTTATTTATTTTACTTTAGGTGCATACTATATCTGGCATTTCTCCCCATGTTATCCCTCCCCACCCTCCCCTCCCTCCCCACCCTCCATTGTCTCTCCCCTACCCCCCCGCAACTGTCCCCTGTGTGTGATGCTCCTCTCCCTGAGTCCACGTGTTCTTGTTGTTCAACACCCACCTAGTTTCCTCTGAAAAAACAAGTATGTGATTAAAGGAGTTCTTTGAAACACGCAAATTTCTAGAACATTGTTTTGCACCTTTAATCTAAAATAAAATTTAAAATGCTCGCTACCAGGGTGATGGGATCCATACTCCAAACCTCAGCATCATGCAATATTCCAATGCAACAAATCTGCACATGTACCCCCTGTA
>CAUYNB010079536.1:0-28160 GCA_963574225.1 Lagothrix lagotricha
TTGCCCGTGGGGACCAAAGACCCTGCCCATCAACTTGACCCATTGCAACCTTCCATGAACGTGGCCCCAACCACCCTGCCCAGCACCAGGCCCCAACCACCCTGCCCAGCACCAGGCCCCAACCACCCAGCCCAGCACCAGGCCCCAACCACCCAGCCCACCACCCCGCCCCCAACCACCCACCCCAGCACCCGGCCCCCAACCACCCTGCCCAGCACCAGGCCCCAACCACCCTGCCCAGCACCAGGCCCCCGATGCGTCCTGTCCCAGCCGCGGTGCAGAGCCGCCCCTGCCCATCCTTGAAAACAATCCATCCCCCAGCTGCAAAGCGCAGTAAGGAGAGGACCATCACTGTTAATATTAGTTATTGTTATTGATTTCAACTTTAGAGAATTGATTTTCAGTCCAGGCCCCTTTTATGAGGCTCTTTGCCAAAGACGCATGGATGCCACCCGCCTCCCCTGGAAGCTGGTCCCTTCAACCAGGCCGGGCCTGCAAAACTCACCCCAAAGTCCAGTGAGAGTCGAGGTGGATGAGCCCTGGGGGTGGGGGCGGGTGAACTAATCTTCCTCCTCTCTCTCTGTCCTCAACAAAGAGCTAACTCCAAGGCCTGGGCCGCCGGCATTCACTCAGGCCCCACGTCCCTAAAAGTCCCCACTGCTCTTTCCTGGCCTCCCACCTGCAGGATGGTCCTGAGCATTTGCTGCAGCCCCACAAGGCCCTGCCAGACAGGCCTCTCCAGAGAGACCCCCTGCTGAGCTCTCCCGTCCCCCAACCAGCAACCCTCACCCTGCCCCACCCTCCCACCCTGACCACCCACCGCTCACCCCCCTACCCCCCACCTGCCACCACTGCTGGGCCCCCTTCCTTCTGGAATCCCCTGGGCCTCCAAAGCTCCACTCTGGTCTCCCAGCACAGCCCAGCCTCAGCCGCACACTGGGGGCTGGCAGGGGAGCGTGGCAAAGCCTGGCCCTCACGCTCCTCGCCCGCAGGGACCAGCTCAGAGCCTGGCTCGGGCCCACGCCACCTTGTTGAAGGAATAGTGACCGCCAGCATTTCTAAGTCCCTGCTGCATGCCGTCCACAGGACCCTAGAGTGTCAGGGACAACCGAGACAAATTATATAGACTTTTCTTCAGAGAGTAAGTCAGTGCGTTTATGCAGGGAGGGCGCTCGCCGCCTTCGATTATTGATCTGTGGTCATGGGCAGGCCCTGTGCCTTCAGGAGCCACTGTGTCCTCCGAGATGAAATGACAGTGCCAACCTCGCAGGGACGTTCAAGACAGGAAATGATATAACCCATCTAAAATGCTGGCCAGGTGCAGTGGTTCATGCCTGTAATCTCAGCACTTTGGGAGGCCAAGGCGGGTGGATCACCTGAGGCCAGGAGTTCGAGACCAGCCTGGCCAACATAGTGAAGCCCCGTCTCTACTAAGAATACAAAAGTTAGCAGGGTGTGGTGACTCGTGCCTGTGATCCCAGCTACTCCAGAGGCTGAGACAGAAGAATCTCTTCAACCAGCGAGGCGGAGGTTGCAGTGAGCCGAGATCGGGCCACTGCACTCCAGCCTGGGCGACAAGAGCGAAACTCCAGCTCAACAAAAAATAAAATAAAACGCTGAATGTATTTCCTGGCCCTTAGCAAGGTCCATAGCAGGAGATAGCAGGTATTCTCTTTTTTTCTTTCTAAGCCTAGACTTTCATTATTTTGCTTTTCCTCCGGTTGAGATTCACCTTCACAAGGACAGCGGAACACAAGCGCGCTGTCTTGTGCACACAGCTCGGCATGCGAGCAGCCGCGTGGAAATGAAAGCCCTTTCAAGGCCCCTTGTCATTGTTTTTCTTTTTTAATGTTTTTTCAACTTGAATAGTTTTTGGGGTACAGGTGGGTTTGGGTTACAGGAAGTTCTCCAATGGTGATTTCTGAGATTTTGGTGCCCCGTCACCTGAGCAGTAGACACCATCTACAGTGTGGCGTCTGTACCCCTGACCCTCCCAAGCGTCCTCTGAGTCCCCAGTGTCCATTACGTCACTCACGTCTCTGCACCCCCATAGCTTCACTTGACTTATGAGTGAGAACACTCGGTGTCGGGTTTTCCATTCCCGAGTGGCTTCGCTTGGAATAACGACCTCCAGCTCCACCCAGGCCGCTTGCAGAAGACACCGTTCCGTTCCTTCTGATGGCTGAGTGGTACTCCACGGGGTGCACGTACCACATTTTCACGGTCGATGGGCACTTCACAACCTAGACAATTCAGAGACAAGCGAGACATGCTGTCATCCATCCCGCTGAACAGAAGGGGAAACTGAGGCTCAGGAAAGGAAGTGACTTTCCCAAGGGGACCACATTGTCCTGTGTCCCACCAAGGGCAGGGGAGGAAGGGGACCAGCGCCCTGGTCTTCACACAGAATCTTCTCATCTCCAGGCGAAAGCCTTGCCCTCTGGCCCACGGCACCCACTCTCCTACCAGGCTGGCCTCCCGGGAGGCGGGGAGAAGGCATCCTTCCCCCTCCTCCTCTACCTCCTCCTCCACTTCACCCCCCCTCCTCCCCCTCCTCCTCTTCCTTCTTCTTCTTCCTCTCCTCTCCACAACTGGCCTCACCTCCTCTCCCCGCCCCCCCATCACATCCATTGCTTGTAGCTGCTCTGAGACTGTGTCACGGGTGAAGTCAAGGAAGGCCAAACGCTCAGCTTCCTGGTTATCCCCAACAAGAATTTCTTGCCAATGAGGCAAGGCCAGGATTCATTAATTCACTCCCTTAACCATCCATGTGCTCTTTGAAATCTTTACCAAGCAGAGGCACTAGGAATATCAAAGGCCAAAACAATACAGGAGACAAAGGATTTTATAATGACTTTTGTTTTTTAGAAACAGGGTCTCACTCTGTCATGCAGACCGGAGAGCCGTGGTGCAGTCCCGGCTCACTGCAGCCTCCACCTCCTGGGTTCAGGAATTTTTGTGCACAGCCTCTCAAGTAGCTGGGGTTACAGGTCCCCACCACCATGCCTGGCTACTTTTTGTATTTTTAGTAGAGACAGGGTTTCACCATGTTGGCCAGGCTGGTCTCGAACTCCTGACCTCAGGTGATCCGCCACACTGTTGTCGCCCTCAGCACGGTGCACAGAGTTTCTGAGGTTTCCAAGGTCACGCTGCCAGTAAGAAACAAAGCTGGCATCCCATCTCGGCTCTGCTGGGCCCCGAGCTCACATCCTTTCTGATGGGGGCCAGCTGTGGCTGAGGGCCACTTCCCCTGGGGAATCCCCAGGCCCAGGCATTGGAGGAACATACCCCCGAGCCAACCCAGGAGTCACGGGACACTCGGGAAGCAGCTGTCCCCAGACCCCACTTTCCTTCTCCCAGCAGGGTCCCCGTGACACCTCCTCCTGCCAGGCCCACCCCCGACCTGCCCGCTTGTCCTGGTGCCCAGGCCTATTCCTTGGCCTCTGTCTGCGCTTCACAGTGGCACCCTCTGGAAGGGAAGAAAAGCCAGTGAGCATTGTCAGGCTGCCTGGGGTATGGCGGTTTTGTGCAATTGAGTATGGATTTCTCTTTTGGCCATGATTGAGCCACAAAAGTCTCCCGGGACAGGTGGCCTCACTGTCCACGCCCACCCCCATGCACCTGTCCCTTCCCCCAGACTCAGGGAGGCAACACCAGCCTCAGAGTCCACAGCCTCCCACACGGCGGATAAATTCTGCTCTTACGAGTTAATGAGAGACCAGCGCCACCTGGGCCTCCATCTCGTGGGCGCCCACTTTGACTGGGCTGTGTGTCATCACTGCCAAATTAGGGCTGCCAGGAGCCCTGCGCAGCTGAGGGCAGGTGCAGGGTCCGCGGTGGGAAGAGCCGGTGAAGTAGTTCAGGAACCACGCCAAGGGATCAAATGGGTCTTTCAGTAATTATCTCAACCCCTCCTTAAAAGCCACATTGGGCAAAATGACTTTCAATATTGTTTTAGCCCATTACCAGCCTAGAAATTAATCGCTCGCTGCACACAGCGAGAGAGCAGTGCGGTAATTATGCACAAGGCGGAGACTCCCGCAGAAGCTGCATATTTTACACTTAAATTATAATTAAACTTAGAGGAATCTCTTCCACCCAGTGCACACACATAATCCGCACCAGTCTCCGAGAGCGGCAACTCTCGTCAATGTATGTATTTGCAGTCGGAAGACGCCGAGCCCACAGTGATCGCTGTCTCTCCGTGTCTCGGTCGTAGAGACGAGAAAACCCCGAATGCAGCCTCTGGAGAAGCTCCATCGTGCACAGATCTGTGGTTATCAAACTTAAAATCCAGAGCCTACACGGCAGCCTGCACGGACGAGAAGGACAGTGAGCTTCCAGGGGCCCCGGGGCCGGGAGCCAGGGGCTGGGCACTCAGAAGCTCCTGGGGTCAGGACCTGAGCAGAGGAGAGGCGGAAGCCCCAAAGCTGGGCGATGGGGGCTCACACGAGTCCCCGGGGCAGGCAGGACTTGGCCTGGGAAGGTCTGGAGACAGTGCCCAGTCGAGTCGGGAGACCGAACACTCTGCCAGGACACAGCCCCCATGGAATCCTCCGGGTTCTTTAATTGCTAAGCCTAATTAAAAAGTAACAATGCGTCCAGGCGCGGTGGCTCACGCCTGTAATCCCAGCACTTTGGGAGGCCGAGGCGGGTGGATCACAAGGTCAGAGGATCGAGACCACTGTGGCCAACATGGTGAAACCCCCTCTTTACTAAAAATACAAAAGTTAGCTGCGTATGGTGGCACGTGCCTGTAATCCCAGCTACTGGAGAGGCTGCGGCACAGGAATTGCTGGAACCCAGGAGGCCAAGGTTGCAGTGAGCCGAGTTCGCACCACTGCGCTCCAGCCTGGGCGATAGAGTAAGACTCCATCTCAAAAAAAATAAAAGTAACGATGCCATAAATGCCTTCTTTCAGAAACATGGAGAGGGAGAGTGGGTCTGCCCTGCGCCTTGCCATGCTTCTAGGGACAGTTTTTTTTGTTTTTGCTTTTGTTTCTAAGACAGAGTCTCGCCCTGTTGCCCAGGCTGGAGTGCAGTGGCATGATCTCGGCTCACTGCGACCTCTACCTCCTGGGTTCAAGCAATTCTTCTGCCTCGGCCTCCTGAGTAGCTGGGACTACAGGTGTGCGCCACCACTCCCAGCTAACTTTTGTATTTTCAGTAGAGATGGAGTTTCACCATGTTGGCCAGGCTGGTCTCAAACTCCCGGCCTGACGTGATCCACCCGCCTCGGCCTCCCAAAGTGCTGGGATTACAGGCCTCAGCCACCGTGCCCGGCCTAGGGACAGTTTTGCTCTGTCCCTGAGGGCTCCGTGAGCACCTTCCTCTCATCTCCGCATGGAAGTGAGCAATAGTGAGGGTCATTGAATAGTAAGGGTGTGGTGAGGGATGATCTTCCACACACGAATGCCTGCCCTCCTCGTACTCCTTCAGGAAAGTGTGTTTATTACCTTTGGTAGTATTGTGGTCATGCACCTTAAATCTACCTAGACTCTAGACGTTCCCTCAAGAAATCTTTTTTTTTTTTTTTTTTGAGACAGGTTTTCGCTCTGTTGCCCAGGCTGAAGTGCAGTGGTGCGATCACAGTTCACTGCAGCCTCGACTTCCCAGGCTCAAGTGATGCTCTCGCCTCAGCCGGCTGAGTGGCTGGGATCACAGGTGTGCACCACCCCACCTGGCTAATTTTTAAATTTTTTGTAGACACAGGGTTTTTCCATGTTGCCCAGACTGGTCTTTCACTCCTGGGCTCAAGCAATCCACCTGCCTTGGCCTTTCAAAGTGTTGGGATTACAGGCGTGACCCACCGCTCCTGGCCAAGAAATCATTATTATTTGAAAAGTCGGTACTTATTTACCCTGACCTGCATCTTCACCTGTCACATGGCTCTTCACTGTGTCCTATGCACCCACGTTTCTATCTCGGATTATTTCTTCTCTGCCTGGAGAACCCCTTTAGTATTTTTTTGTTGTTTTTGAGACAGAGTCTCACTGTGTCGCCAGGCTGGAGAGCAATGGTGCGATCTTGGCTCACTGCAACCTCCACCTCCCGGGTTCAAGCGATTCTCACGCCTCAGCGTCCTGAATAGCTGGGGTTACAGGCATGCACCACCACACCTGGCTAATCTTTTGTATTTTTAGCAGAGACAAGGTTTCATCGTGTCAGCCAGGATGGTCTCCATCTCCTGACCTCGTTATCCGCCCACCTCGTCCTCCCAAAGTACGGGGATGACAGGCGCAAACCAGTGCACCCAGCCTGAGCTACACGCCTGGCCAGTATTTCTTATAGTTTAGCTCTGTTGGAAATTGATTGTCTTAGTTTTTATTTTTCTGGGAAAGTATTTATTTTGCTTTCACTTCCGTTTTGGTGGTCATCTAGGGCTAAAGGTCTTCACATGGCCAGTCATTAGTATTTACTGAGCAACTAACAACTTTACATGTCACTGCTCGTCAACTCCTATGAGACAGATGAGATGGGTGCTGTTCTTGTCCCTGTTTCTCCCTGTGGAATCTGAGGCTCAGCGTGGTTCAGTAACTTGTCCTGGGTCACACAGCGTATTCGTGTGTGTTCTCAAGACACAGGGCAAATGGAAGACATATGTTCACATCGCTCTCTATATTTCTACCTATCTATAAAATAAGGAAGTGCTCACATGACCCTGGAGGCTGACAAGTCCCAACATCTGCACTGGCAAAGCGGAGACCCAGGAGTATGGATGGCGTGAGCGTCAGTTCAAGGAGGGGGACGACCAACATCCCAGCTCCACAGTCAGCCAGAGCCACTCTGTCCTACTGAGCCTTGGTCTCCTCAGGCCCCCAATGGATTGGGTGAGGCCCACTCACACCGGAGGAAAATCGGCTTCACGCAGCCCACCATTCAGACGTTAATTTCATCCAGAATGATGTTCGGCCAAACGCCTGGGCACCCTGTAGCCCATTCAGGTGGACACAGAAGATTCTGTGTTTTGAGATGGAATCCCACTCTGTCACCCAGGCTGGAGTGCAGTGGCATGATCTTGGCTCACTGCAACCTCCGCCTCCTGGGTTCAAGCGATTCTCCTGCCTCAGCCTCCCGAGTAGCTGGGACTACAAGAGAGCCCCACGATGTCCAGCTAATTTTTGTATCTTTAGTAGAGATGGGGTTTCTCCATATTGGTCAAGCTGGTCTTGAACTCCTGACCTCAGGTGATCCACCCGTCTCAGCCTCCCAAAGTACTGGGATGACAGGTGTGAGTCACTGCACCCAGCCAGATTGACACATAAGATTAATCATCACTCTCAGTTACTAACAGGCAGAGCTGGGGTTCAAAGCCGGCAGTTCAGGCGGTGCCCCACATTCAGCTTCACGGCTCACCAGCCTGCCAGCTGGACACCCCTAGTCTCGCTCTTCCACTGTGTGTGCACCTGCCGCATCCCAGGGGCATGGAGCTGCACAACTTGTGTTTCTATTGCCTAGATTTCCCCAGCTCACGGTGGACACAGACACATCCGAAGCTCTGATGTGAGATGAGTCTCCTTCGTATCTGAAGGAGCTCCTTCCTCTCTGGGCCTAGAACTTTGGAGTCACACAGCTGTTTTCTTCCAGCACTGCAAACATGCCCCTCCCTTGTCTTCTGGATCCCGTCACTTCTGCTGAGAAATAATCTTATGGTCCCCTTGAAGGTAATTTGTCTATTTGTCTTTGCCTCTGGCTACTTCTAAGGTTTCTGTCTTTGGTTTATAGCAGCTTTGCCATAATATGCCTAGAAGAGCTCTCTCTGTACCTAGAAGGGCTCTCTCTGTACCTGGAAGGGCTCTCTCTGTACCGGGAAGGGCTCTCTCTCTGTGTACCTGGAAGGGCTCTCTCTCTGTGTACCTGGAAGGGCTCTCTCTGTACCTGGAAGGGCTCTCTCTGTACCTGGAAGGGCTCTCTCTCTGTGTACCTGGAAGGGCTCTCTCTGTACCTGGAAGGGCTCTCTCTCTGTGTACCGGGAAGGGCTCTCTCTCTCTGTACCTGGAAGGGCTCTCTCTCTCTCTGTACCTAGAAGGGCTCTCTCTCTCTGTACCTCGAAGGGCTCTCTCTCTCTGTACCTAGAAGGGCTCTCTCTCTCTGTACCTAGAAGGGCTCTCTCTCTCTGTACCTCGAAGGAAGGGATCTCTCTGTACCTAGATGGGCTCTCTCTGTACCTAGACAGGCTCTCTCTGTACCCAGAAGGGCTCTCTCTGTACCTAGAAGGGCTCTCTCTGTACCTACCTAGAAGGGCTCTCTCTGTACCTAGAAGGGCTCTCTCTGTACCTACCTAGAAGGGCTCTCTCTGTACGTAGCCTGCTTGGCGGGTGTCAATCTTCTAACTGGGGTTTGTTTTCTTTCATCGATTTTGGAAAATCCTCAGCCATATCTTCAAACATTGCTTTTTCCCTCTGCTCTCTCTCTCTTTCCCTTTCTCTCTCTCTCCTTCCTGTAATTCCAATGACCTGAGCGAGCGGGCTGCTCCCCAGACCCCGTGTGCATGGCGTGCTCTGTCTGTTTCTCATCCTCTTTTGGTCACTGTGTTCCATCATAGTTTTTTCCCCTGACTTATCATTCTACTTTATTAAAACTCTATTTCCCAGCCTGCTGTTAAGTCTGTCTATTAAGTTTCTAATTTTAATCATTGCATTTTTCTAGAATTTCCATTTTGTCATAGATTCCAGTTGTCTGGCGAAATTCTCTGTTTTATCATCCACTTGCCTGAATAATGATTTGAAAGCCCGTCTGTGATGCTACCAATAGCTGAGCAGTCTGAGGGGCTGTTGCTGTCATTTATTTTTTTTCTCTTGGTCCTGTTTCTTGGTATTCCTTGACATCTGCGAAGGCTTGGCTCTACCTCTGGTTCCCTTTCATAGTGATTAAGCTTGCAGGCATCCCGGCTGAGAGCCTGGAGCGTCTTCCGGAGCGTCTCCTCCTTGGCAAGTCCTAAGCTCTCATTCTGGTCTCTCCAGCACCCTGCAACTCCTGACACCTCAAAAGCTTTCTTCTGGGCTTCTAAGCTTCTTGCTCTGCACACCTTCATCCACCAAACGGCTAGAATGGAAACCTCTGAGCATCAAACTCACTCATTTCCACCTCCCTCCTCCCCCGAATCTTCACCACTCAATTTCTGGCTACCTTGACAGATGCAGTTTCAGCCCCGTGGAGCTCCGCTGGCTTCCCTGCCTCTTCGCGGGTATTTATGGCCTCTGGTCTTGCAGCAGGACTTGGCAAAGCCCCGGAATGAGAAGCGAGCACCAGCGTTGGCTCCTCTCTCCCCAGCTCCCCTTTTGCTGAGATCTCAGCCCTTCCAGTCCTGATTGGCTCAGCTGCTCACCAGTGTCTTCAACAAGAGCATTTGTAGTTTACCCAGCTTGTCTACGTATTGATCTATGCCAGCTACTCCATAACAGCCAGTCATTATAAAATACCACATAATAGTCATTAAGTGGTATTTTACTAACTATATTTGTATCATATGTATATACACACATACACTATGTTCAGAACTATGGAGTCCAAATGCAGGACATTTTTACCCAATTATTTTATTTGTAAAGGCATCCCAGAGGTAATCAACACGCAAGACTGGAGTGCAGAAGTGATGCTCATCTAACTTCTATATTCCTCTCTCTCTCTCTCTCTCTCTCTCTCTCTCTTTTTTGAGACACTCTCACTCTGTTACCCAGGCTGGAGTGCATTGCCATGATCTTGGCTCACTGCAACCTCCTCCCGGGTTCCAGTGATTCTCCTGCCTCAGCCTCCTGAGTAGCTGGGATTACAGGAACACGCCACCACCATGCCTGGCTAATTTTGTGTATTTTTAGCAGAGATGGGATTTTGCCATGTTAGCCAGGGTTGTCTCAAACTTCTGACCCCAAGTGATCTGCCCGCCTCAGCCTCCCAAAGTGCTGGGATTACAGGTAGGAGCCACCACACCCAGCCTGTATTTCTGATGATAACAAAATAGCAGCGATGGCCGCCATGGTCCACGCATCAGCCAGAGCCCGCTGGGCATTCTACAGCTCTCCTCTCTCCCTCACAGCAAGTCCAGGAGGAGGGTCTAGGAGGCCCTGCTGGGAAGTGACACTCGGGATTTGAGCCCTGGCATGCCCGAATCCCTGAGCGGCTACATCCTCCTGGCTCCCTGCAGGAAGATTTCTCCCATGCTGTTTATTTTCAGGATGGGCACCCTGAAACATGAGGGACCGGGCCGCCACCATGGTGAGGAAGGTGCAGGAAGGAGCAGCACAGAGCCCTGAGCCATGGAGATGCTGCAGTGTGGACCAGCTGTGATCGGACAGGCATGTGCCGTCAGCGCTCGACATGTGAAAGCAAGAACCAGGTCCTCCTCGGGCCCCCACTATGAACCCGATTGCTTCAGCCTGGCTGCCTTCCTCCAAAGGGGTGCAGGCGGGACCCACAGGACCCCAGTTCTCTAGCCTCGCCTGACCCTGGCTCCTGATGTTGCTCTGATCTCTGGGTGGAACTGACTCAAGAGGCAATGAAGAGACCGTGGCCTGGGGTCCTAACTGGGCTGCAGAGAGTCTTCAAGTCTCTTGAGATCATGCACTAAGTATTTCCGTGCGTGCATTTTTCCAGGAAGATGGCCTGTGGCTTTCAGCACATCCCCACGGTGGTCCCTGACCAAGACAATAGTCAGCCTCTTTAGACTAGAGGAGGCAGGAGCCCGGATTCCAATCCCAGTTCTACCTCTCCCTGGCTGTGTGATCTTGATTTATCCTTTCTCTCTCTGAGCTCCGATTCTGCCTCTTTTCTGCAAGGACCTTAATCGCTGGGGACGCCAGTGCTGTGTCTGCCGAAGCCCAGCTCCCTCTGCACTCTCCCTGCCGTGCTCAGCAGTGTGGGCCCTGGCCCAGCAAAGCTCATTTCCAGGTTTTGCTTGTGTTCTGTCCCTGAGAGGCTCTGGCCAGGGCTGGGAGGGTGGGAGAAGGAAGAGGCCAGGTGTCTGCCCCATCTCTGCTTCAGGCAGCACCTCTGGCAGGGTGGCCTCTGCAGTTCAGTTCCTTCAGGCGGCCCCTTCTTCCACGGGGCCCCCAAGGCATGGGAATCTCACCCTCCCATACACCCCATTTTGGACCCGCTGCATATTAAACTCCCTGAGGAGCTACCTGGCCTGGGCTCTAGAGCCTGAGCCCTCGCTGTTAACCAGGTGATGGCTAAGAGCCTCGAACACCAATACTGTCACCCAGGTTGCCCAGTGAGTTCCCGGCAGGGCAGCAGTCCCCCCGTGCTTGCCCTGGAACCCCTTTTTGGTCGACAAGTTGCATGTTTTCGGAATGGTTTGAGAGTTACAGCAAAACAGAGAAGATAGGCCAGAGGGCGTTTGCATCCCCTCGACCCGCCACCGCCCATCCTCACCCACGTGGGGCCCCGTCCCGGCCATCAGCCAGCGTGATACATCATAGTGAACCGAAATTCACTTTATCCAGACTTCCTTCATTACCTAGTGTCCCTTTTCTGTCCAGGACCCCATTCCAGACACCACGTGACCTCTTGCCTCCCTGGGCTCCTCCCGGTTGTGACGGTTTCCCAGCCTTTCCTCGTCTTGGTTATTTTTCTTCTTTCTTTCTTTTTTTGAGACGAAGTCTTGCTCTGTCACCGAGGCCGGCGTGAAATAGCGTGAACTCGGCTCACTGCAACCTCCACCTCCTGCGTTGAAGCAATTCTTGTGCCTCAGCCCCCTAAGTCGCTGGGACTACAGGCGCACGCCACCACGCCCAGGTAATTTTTTTTTTTTTTTGTATTTTTAGTAGAGACGGGGTTTCACTGTGTCGGCCAAGCTGGTCTCGAACTCCTGACCTCAGGTGATCCGCCTGCCTCGACCCCTCAATTTCCTCATCTTTGGTGCCTACCGGTTTTGAGCAGCGCTGCTCAGGTGTTACAGGGCATCCCTGGGTGGCTCTGTCTGCCGCATGCCTCACGGTTGGGCCGGGCAGTGGGTGGTGGGCTTGGGAGGAAGAGCATGGGGGCAACGCGCCTCTCCCCACACAGGTCAGGGACACAGTGTCAGCGCCGCGCCGCAGTCAGTGTTGGCCTTGACTGAGGCTGACGTGTGCCTGTCGGGACTCTCCACTGTGGAGCCCCTTCCTCGGGAAGCCTGGACCCCTTGTTGGGGACCCCCTTCTGGACCCATGTGCCTGGGAAGTGCTGCGCCAGCTCCAGCCTAGCACACAGTAGGTGCCTAATGAACCCTCTCTGAGCTGGACGGAGCGAGGCTGTGGCCTCGTTAGCAAGGACATTCTCCCTGCACCCAGCTCCCCCGGGCCAGCGCTCCTCTGCTCAGCTCACTCCCGACTTCAGGACTTCCCGCCAGGCCCTGCTGGCTCCAGCTTCTGCCCACCCAGAAGGGGCGCGCTGGGGAGCTCAGGCCCCCCGCGAGGGCTCCCGGCCAGAAAGGCATCCGGCTCCCCCACCAGTGCCCTTTCTACCCACCACAGAAGCATCAAAAGCACACGGGACAGACGAGTCCCCCCACAGCGGAGGAGCAGAGGGGCTGACTCTCCCGCCTCCTCCCCACCACACCCGGCATTTCTAGGAGATGCTTCCCCAAGGCTCCCAGCTCTCAGGAGCACGGATGGGCCCCTGTGCTCCTCAGACTCCAAGGGGTCGCTTGAGCCTGGTACACCTAGAGCCCAGGAGGAAGGCCACGGGTGCAGGGGGCAAGGCCTGGGCCACCAGCCCCGAGGGGGACACGAGGAAGTCAACTCGAGGGTGAGGCGGTCCCTCCCGGGTGGGAAGGGCGGGGAACCATTGCTGCCACAGGAGGAGAAAGTGCCTGTCCCAGGCAGGGCCCTGACCTCCACACACCGGCTCCCCGTCACCCCACGGAAAGGATTCCTCTCAGTTTTGCAGGGAAGAAACCGGGGTGAGGACATTTCCCCAGGCTGTATGACCAGGAAGAGGTGAGTAGGCTGCCCACTCCAGAGGCCTGGCGCCTGGAGCCCTTCCCACGGCTCTGCCTCGGACGCAGGAAGCCCCCGGGGACTTTGGTTTCCCTCCGTGGCCTGGAGCCTCGAGGCACAGCCAACCGTGCAAAACCCGCTCTACCTGCCATGAGGGAGCCTCTGTGGCTCCGAGATGGGACAGGCCTGGCTCAGGCCAGCCGGGCGTAGTGGAGTCGCTCACCAAGCACACGCCCCTCAGGGGACGCAGCAGCAGGGGAACACGGTCAGGATGGAGAACTGAGCACGCCTCTCCCTGGGATCCCGGGTCAGGTCCAAGGGAGCAGGGGCTGGACGTGCCCAGGCACAAGACCGGCAGAAAGGAGGTAAGGGCCCAGCCCAGGCGCTCCCCATCTCAGTGCCGCCGCACCCCTGTTCTTCAGGCCAGGAGGGGCTCCCACTGGGGGCAGGGTGTGTGGGGGTCTTCCTAAACTGTACTCTTATTTCACAAGCCTCAGGGGCTCTTTGAGGCCACGGGGGATATGTGTTTGCAGGGCAGCAGCCAGCCTCACCCAGGAGTGGCAAGGAGAGGCAGGGCAGGGGCGAAGGAGGGGCCCAGTCAGCAGGAGGGGACAGCAGGTGGTCCCCACAAACACCCCAGCAGCGCCACTACCGTGTCACTCTCCTGAGGCTCCCCATCACCCTCGGAGAGAGTCTCGATTCTTTTTCTTTTTTTCTGTTTAGAGCGGATCTCGCTTCATGACCCAAGCAAGAGTGCAGTGGCACAGTCACAGCTCACGGCAGCCTTGAAGTCCTGCGCTCAAGTGATTCTCCTGCCTTGACCTCCCAAAGCATGGGGATTACAGGTGCGAGCCACGGTGCCCAGCTAAATTTTTTATTTCTTGTAGAGATGGCGGTCTGGCTGTGTTGCCCAGGTTGGTCTGGAATTCTTGGGCTCAAGTGATCCTCCCTCACCCAGCCAAGAGACCAGATTCTTGGCCTGGCACGGTGGCTCATGCCTGTAATCCCAACACTTTGGGAGGCCGAGGCAGGTGGATCAACTGAGGTCAGGAGTTTGAGACCAGCCTGGCCAACGTGGCAAAACCCTGTCTCTACTAAAATACAAAAATTAGCCCAGCATGGTGGCACGTGCCTATGGTCCCAGCTACTCCAGAGGGTGAGGCAGGAGAATCGCTTGAACTAGGGAGGTGGAGATTGCAGACAGCCAAGATCGTGCCACTGCACTCTAACCTGGGTGACAGAGCTGGACTCTGTCTCAAAAAAAAAAAGAGAGAGCAGATTCTTCAATGTGGCCCAGGTCTCACCAGCTGGCCCATCCCCCTCACCCTGCCCCATCTTCCCCGTGCCTTCTGCCAGGGTGGGTCTGGGAGGTCAGGCAGTCCTGATTCCTGCCTGGGTCACCCCAAACTCTCTGCCACTTTGATGACGATGCCTACTGCAATCTTTTTGAAAATTAACTCCCTTCAGAAGAGGGACTGTACCTTGTTCCTGTCTGTTTCACCACTCCCTGGCTCAAGAGTGGCTCCGGTGGGCACTTACTAAATGGTGACTCCATTTAACTGGTGCCCGCTGGACCGCTCTGTGCTGGGCTGAAAGACAAGAATCAGGAGCCAGGGAATGGAGTCCTCCCTTGGCCTCTGCTTCCCAGCCTGAGAAACGGTCCCATCAGGCACGCTCACCATTGTGGCTAAGAAGTGCCCCCATCTCCTTCCAAACCCTGTCTCACTTGGTCCCCACCTCAGCCCCAGGGTGCAGCTGGAATCGTTACCCCACAGGGGAACTGAGGCTGGGAGGTGCCCCCACTAGTCGGTTGGCCGGGTTTGTCTGGCTCAGAGCCAGGCTCATGGTAACAACTGGGGTGAAGAAATGGTGCCTTTGGGATGCAGGAGGCGAAGGGACCAGGGACCAGGCACCTCCAGGAAGACCCAGAACTGCAGGCCTCCTTGTCTTTACACGATTTCACATGTGGTCTCTGGGGCTCTGGGTTTGACCTGAGGGTGGTCAGTAGCCCAAGCCTCGTCCAAGGGGGCCTGACAAACGGCCGCCGCGTGCCCACCCCAGGAGTGGCCGAGTTGTTCAGGGCAGGGGCCCCTGGGACTGAATGGAAGAGAGGGGCAGATGTCAGGGAGAAGGCAGGTGCCCGATCTGATTGGGGGGCTCCTCCAGCGGCGGTGGTCCCATCAGGCCCCTGGGTCAGCCCTCGACGCTCCCACAATGGAGCAGGGCTATTCCTCTAGGGTCCAAGTCACATTCCAGTCCCTTTCCCCTCCTGAGGCCCCTAAATACCAGACAGGGTTCCACTGGCCACTGTCAGTCAGGGAAGCTGGACCCGATGGAGTCAGAGGGGTGGAAACTAGGAAGGGCCTGAGGCAGACACTCACGGAGGCCACGCCCACCCCACCACGGCAGCAGAGGACCCGGGGCAGGCCCCTTAGCCTTCTCAGGAGGGAGGCATCAGCCAGTCCAATCAACAGGGGTCTCCTCCCTGCACGCCCCACTCAGGGGACCCAGGCTCTCTGAAAGATTACCCAACACACAGACACACGTGTGGCTGGGCTGCTGCCCGCATATTCTACAGCCTCAGAGACGGGAGTGCCAGCGCTGGGCAGCTGCTGTCTGGACACCGGCCCTCAAGGCCCATGGCAGAGTCCCTGCCACTCACTAGCCCTGATACTGTGGCCTATGGGGCCTGGAGGTCTTGACGATGCCCACTGCCCCCTACAGAGCAGCCCCCAGTGACGGGCGCTCCACCCTTGCCCTGCAGAATATGGGAGGCAAGAGGGGCGTGGACTCAGCTCCTCCTCCCTGGAAACGCTTCCAGGGGACTCACGAAGGGAACGGCCTCCCTCCCACCACGGTGACAGCCTCCAGCTCCCCACACAGGGTGGTCCCGGCTCATCCCTCCAGGGGCACCCCCACACCTTTTCCTGAACAGATCTCTTGGAAACAGGAGTGTGTTCATGGCGGGGCCAATCCCTGTGCCCGTGCGGGAGTCACTGTGCCTCGGTTTCCCCATCTGTGACATGCAGATGATATTCGTCTTCACTTTCCCACTCCATTCTCTGTGGAGGCCCACAGGGCCCCACCCTCACCAGTCCCAGCCCGGGCCACCAGGCCAGAGAGGTGGAGAGGAGACCCAGGCCCAGACCAACAAAGACAGACGCACCGCAGGCACCGAAGTCTCCCAGGTGTTGGTCTGGGTTTGGGCCAAGCAGGGGTCAAAAGAGGCGGCTCAATCACAAGGTCAGGAGTTCGAGACCAGCCTGGCTAACAGTGAAACCCCGTCTCTAATGAAAATACAAAAAAAGTAGCTGGGCGTGGTGGCAGGCGCCTGTCATTCCAGCTACTTGGGAGGCTGAGGCAGGAGAATCTCGAACCCAGGAGGTGGAGGTTGCAGTGAGCTGAGATTGCACCATTGCACCCCAGCCTGGGCAACAGTGTGAAACTCCGTCTCAAATATATATATATATATAAGGCCTGTGGGCAGTCACCGCCAGGTGCATTCAACGGCCCCCTCCCACTCTGAGGCCCCAGAGTGGCAGCACAGAGCCTGTGCTCCTGGTCCCCACCCTGCCCCCTGCCTGCCCTCCACTGGGGCGTTGGGGTAGGGAGAGGCCTTGCATGCAATCCGGAGGCCACTTGATCCCAGAGGTCAGCTTCAAGGCAGATGGCCAAAGGCTGCTGGTCCTTTAGTTTTTCTCTTCCAGCAAAATTCACAGCTTCCTGTTCCTCGGATAAAAGGCCCGGGAGACCCACCAGGACTGGGCAGAGCCCAGGCAGAGGAAGGACTTCTGTGGGAACAAATCAGAACCGCGAGGACATGCCCCTGCAGTCTCTACAGGGTAGGAACGTTCACAGGGAGTGTGTTTCTAGCTCCCCACAAGGCTTCCCGGGCCCCCAGCATGTCCTGGGGATGCCACCGCTCCTGGGCAGAGCCCGGGGGAAGGGGAGCGGCTGAGTGGGCACAAGCACCTTTGGCGCAGGCGCCGCTGCATGAATCATCTAGAGGCAGCCCAGGAGCCCACAGCCTGGAGCCAAAACCAGGGGGCTTCCGCTGGGAGCCTCTCTCGTGAGCTGCCCCTGCCAGCCCTTCCTGGCCTTGCTTTATTGCCTGTCAGATTAAGATTACAACCGCCTTGCTGGGACAGGCGTGTGTGCCCAGGAGGAAGGGCTCAGTCACTCGTCCCCACCAGCAGCTCCATCCTAATAGCCTCTGACTCCTGTCAACTCACCGCAAACCGGCTTCCTCCACCTCAGTGACTCTGTGACTTGGAAACGAAATCAACGTGAAACTGCCTCTGTTGGCATTGCACAGAGCACTGCCCCCCACCCCCTCTGGGCGCCCCACCCTCACACCTCCTCCTGCACCCGCTGGGCAGCGCCAAGGCCAGCTGGAAATCACATCGCTCCTCGGACCAGGCCCAGACGGCCACGTTGCTTTCAAGCCAGGGCCACTGGTCCAGGGCCAGGAGCAGACTCGGCGGGAGGGGCGGGGGATCCGCAGCACCAGGTGGGGTCGGGATAGAGGAGGCGGTGGGTGGGGGTGAGGCTTCACTGGGTGGGGGTTGTGGGGAGAACAGGGCTGCAGTTCCAGAAAAAGGGAGGCCTCGGAGCCACAGCCGTGACAGGGGCTCCATCCTTTGGGGCTCATGGGCAGTCCCTGACCCCCAGCCCAGGCCTGGGCACAGTGGAGGGTGGCAGGGCCATGGAAGGAGAGGCTACAAAGAGGAAAATTACAG
The DNA here is from genome assembly GCA_963574225.1 of Lagothrix lagotricha. NCBI lineage: Eukaryota > Metazoa > Chordata > Mammalia > Primates > Atelidae > Lagothrix > Lagothrix lagotricha. The sequence goes on from CAUYNB010079536.1 coordinate 17,657, forward strand.
CTCAGGAGCGGGAGCCTCAGTCCCAGGGCACTGCCATGGAAACCGAAATAAACAGACACATTGACAGGGTGCGGGGGCGTGAAAGTCCTCTGAGATGGGCCCTGCGTGACCCCAGACACTGGGAAAGTGGGCGCCCACCCCGGCCACAGCAGTGCCAGCCACAAGACACTGGCACCGAGGGCCCAGCAATCAGACAGTCCCTGCCTGGCCCAGGACACCCCGGGCTAAGGCCTAGGTCCCTAGGGGCTCTCAGCTCTCGGGGAGGGGGAGTCAAAGCACAGCCCAGGGCACCTCCGGGACTCCACAGTGGCTACTGGCAGGGGGAGGGCCAGCCCCTGTGTCAGGGAGGGACCCCAAGAGGCTTCCAGGAGGCTTCCAGGAGGAGGCGATGTTTGAGCTGCACTTGGAGAAGGCGGGCGTGCTGGGCAGGAAGGGGAGGAGGGGCACCAGCAGACACGGGTGTGTGTGTATGCCAGGGTACAGAGGGGTGGGCATGGGGCCAAGGGTACAGTGGGAAGAGGGGTGACCTGGGGTCTCCAAGGGCCTCATCCTCTGGAGGGCCATGCAGAGGCGTGGGAGGCTATGCAGTCCTAAGTGGCATGATCAGATTCGTGATCTAGAAAGATCCTTCTGGCTACGGTGTAGGGAAGGGCAGGAGGAGAGGAAGCCAGAGGCGAGAGGGTGCCAGGAGTTGACCTGTCATCCAGGGAGAGCCGAGGAAGACAAGGAGGGCACTGGGAGGACGGGGAGGGGACTTGTGGCCTAAGGAAGAGTCAGCACTTCCTCCTGACACATCCTCCCCGGCTGGGCCAGAGGGGATGGACCAAGCCGGTCTCCAGTAGCCCGCACCGCCCCGGCTCTGCAGGGGCGCCCACTGCACTCCTCAAGAAGTGTGTGGCGGGGGTGAGGGCTCCTGCTTTTCTGATTTGCCCCCGGTCTGTGCTTGCTCCAGACCTCAGCCTCCTGGCCAGGGCCTCCTGCCAGCGTCTGACAGTCACCTTCCAGCCACCGGGCAGGCCTCGTTCCGTTTCCAGCGGGGAAGCCCGAGCTCGGGCAGCAGTCACCGGCCCAGGCCTGCACAGGCGCTGACTCAAAGACGTGTGCTCCGCCGTGTTGAGCTGTGCTACATCCCACGGCCACGTGGCCCCAGGAAGCTGCTGCCCGGGGGAAAGGGGACCCTGGCCTGTAGGCACCACTGAGGGCTCCATTCCCAACAGACTCTGGTGTGCCCTCAGCACCCCTGGGTGTCCCGCCTGAAGGATCAACCCTGAGGTCTACACGACTGGGCCCTGGAGGCGGGCAGGGCGGCCCCTGCTCTCGGGACAGGCGGGGAGCCTGGCCACACTCTCCAGGAGGAGGCAGAAGGGCCTCTGCCTGTGTGTGAGTGGCTGGTTGTGAACAGACAGGGCAGATCCAATTCCTGGGCACAATGGAGGTCCCAGAGGAAGGGCGCCCACTCCACTCCTCAGGAAGTCAGGCCAGTCTGGCTGCAGCCGGGGAGCTGGAAGCTGGGCTCAGCCCACACCCCGGCTCACATCTGGGGGCAAAGAGAGGGACTTGGGGTGTGCTGGAGCCACCGTCGCCTGCCTGCGTCCCAGCGGCCACGCTTGGCCCACAGGGGCTTTCTAGAAGAGAAAACGCACCGAGAGGGAAGGCTCCCAATGGGTGGTGGCAGGCGGGGGACATGGGACCTTTCGAAATCATTGAGGCTGGAAGTGCCAGGAGAACAGGTGGAGTCACACAGCTCTGCCCCAGAGGAGAGTCCGGAGGCCCTGAAGACCAGCGAGCCCGTCCTGCTGAGGAGTGGGATATACTACAGTGGGGGCCGCAGAGGGTGGGGGGGAGCCAGGGCAGCTGCCAGGGTGGGCTTCTGCTGGCGCCCTGTGGGGGTGAGGATGGTGGGCCTGGGGCCCTCCCTGACTCCAGGAACTGGTTCTCTGCCCCCTCTGGTGTCTGGGTCCTGCGTCCCCCGATGTCACAGCCTGGGCTGAAGGAGGTTAACAAGATGCCGACGCCTGGGCCGCTTACTTTCTACTTAAGCAGCTCTGGAAGAGCGAAGTCTGCTTCCAACCCGAGGCAGAGCCCCAGGATGTGGGAGGCGGCTGTGGGCAGGGGCCGGAGGCCATGGGGGCAGGCAGTGCCCTGCTTCCCGGGCACCCATTGGCAGGGAGCAGGGCCAGAGCCAGCATGGGTCACCTCCCATTTCACAGAGTGGGTCAGGGGTGAGAGACCCAGGGGCTCAGACGGGGCAGAACCCACCGAAGGCCTCACAGTGACCAGGTGGCCAGGCAGGGCCCGAAGCCAGTCTACCAACTGCCTTCCCGGCTCTCATCTGGTAGAGAGGTCCAGGGGTCCCTGAGTAGCCCCTGGAGGGCCAGAACGCAGTGACCACTGTGAAGCTGCTCACATGCAGGGGCTCACCACAGCCAGGCTCTGTGGCTTCAGGGATCCTCAACCCCACAGAGCCTCCTCCCCTGCCCACAGTTTGAGCCCTCAGCAGCCCCACTCGAAACTGCTCTAAGCAAGAGCCCCAGGAGGAATCTGGCCTGCATCTCCCTCAGATTATATGCTCTTCCAGGCCTGTAGTTAAGGACCCTCTGATAAGTAATATCGTAAAAGAATTCTCTCCAGAACAGAGAGAGCCCCTCTCTAGTCACATTTCCCTTTTTGCCTTGGCTGCCAGGAAGCTCAACGTTGCACTGAAGGCCAACCACATGCTCACACTGCTTGCTTCCTCACCTAATCCTGCCCTCAGGGTTGGCTCTACTTTTCCATCTCCTTTGTGTCTTCCTGGGATATGTGTGTTTCCCTGGCAAACCTCCTTAGACTTTGGAGGACCGAAGTAGAGTCAACATTCATTTACTTAGTATCGACTGCAGTGGAGCTCCATCTACAAGGCTGGTGTCCAAATGGGCCATGAGCTCAGGAGGCAGCAGGGCCTGGGGGCAAGGAGGGGGTGAAGGGAAAGGTCTGGGGCTCTCAGTGGTGTTGCTGGTGGGGAGCACCAGATGTCCAGACAGTCCATTGTCAAGGCTGGAAACTGGAAGGGGGTGGGGGATCGCCGGGCAGGGGAAGGGGGCTCCAGGAGGAGGCCTCGTGAGACAGGAGCCAAGAGAAAAGTCACTCCCCAAATTACCGACAGCCCCAGGGGAGGGCAGAGCGGAGCTGGGCCTGGGGGCAGGGACAGCCCCTCCCCACCTGGCAGCTCTGCCTTCCCTGGAAGCCAGGACCCTCAGCACACAGGGTCAGGCAGCCAGGCCCAGCCCCTTGGATGCTCCCTCCACCATCTCCGCTGAGGTCATGCTGCAGTCCAGACCTTGTGCTGGCCCTGGGGACGCGGTGGGGGTCAGCTGGACCTTGCCAATTGGGGGTAACCTGGGGAACGGCGGGACTTAGCCTCATGGGGCCCGTGTGCAGGGGCCTCTCACGCAGCCCAGGCCTTCAGCAGATGGGAACAGAAAAGAATTCCCCACTGCCCCCACCACCCCGGCCCTGCTTCAGGGAGTGGCCAAGCAGAGGGTGCCGGGCAGGGCGACCTTACCAAATCCAGGTTACAAGATAGGAACTCGAGGCCGTCCTCTCTGCAATCCCCTGGGCGCTCCGCCGGGTGAGAGGCAGCCCCCCAGGTCCCCCCAGCGCTGCTTCCCAGCCTCCAACCCTTTAATACTTCATCTCACCGGGAGCCCAGGGTCAGCAGCCAGCAGTCCCTGGGGGTGGCAAGAGGCCAGCCTACTGGCCTCTGTCCAAGTCCCCATTGCCCACTCTGAGGTGAGCCCAGCTGGCCCTTTAAGAAACCAAGGCCACTTCTGGCATGGCCTGCAGACGGGCACGTTCCCGATCTTTCTGGAAGGCTAAGTTGGAGCGGAGACAGAATGTCCCTGCACAGCTTGGGAAACAGCGGAAAGGGTTTTGAAAGCTTCTGCGACACGGAGGACTGTAAGAGAAATGCAAGACTTGCAAAAGGAGGCTCCCAGCTGCCAGAGTGGGTGGCGGCAGGAGGGGCGCGCAGGCTGCCCACAGCCCCACGGGCACGTGTGCCCCATGCCACAGCCTCCCTGGGCAGATGTGGTGTCTGCAGGCACACATATATGTGTGCGCCGTGGAAGGGTCCCAGGTCCGCCTGTGTCTGCGGTTGTCTGCATAGACGAGGGGCTCCGGAGTGTGGATACAGCCGCTCCCTCCTCACCCTGAATCTTCCTGGAACCAGCCAGGAGGAAACCCTGATGAACGTCATTCTCTGCCCGGGCTGCGGGACACCCCCAAGGATGGGAAGGAGCAGGGAGCCCGGCTCCGCTGAGAGCTACTGAAGGGTCAGTGGAGAACGGGACCCCTCATCTACACACCTGCCCTGAGCCTGGCGGGCAGTACGCTTGGAGGGCAGAACATTGTCACGGGGGCGGTCCTCAGCTCCTCCAGGACTGCTCCACCCCAAAATGACGGTGCTGAGGGCACACAGAGCTCCCTCGGGGATCGCCCAGGCGCTGGGAGGCGTGGCCTCTGTGCAGTTCAGATGCCAAGGCCAGCCTTAGTGACAGGGACCAATCCTGAGGCCAGCTCAGCCACTGCCCCCTCTGTCAACCTGGCAGGTGGCTCTATCCTCCAAGGCCCAGTGTCACCAGCTGTCGGGTGGCAGGACACCTCCCCTCCCAGAGTCTGTGTAGCCGGGCAAGGTGCCTGGGGCTGCCCACCTCTGTGGCATCGGCAGGGACGTCTGGCCAGGTCAGGGGCTGCTCTCTGACAGGCTTCAGGTTGATCCACAGAGGCAGCACTCCAGGTGGACCCGGACCTGCCCAGGGATGGGCGGACCACAACCCACCTAGGCACCTGGGGGGTGCCGAGCTGCGGGGAGAAACATATGCATGGCCAGAGAGCCACAGCGGGACACCAGGCCCAACCAGGGTGGGGGTGGGAGGACAGGAAGGCTCCCCAGAGGGAGAAGCATGGCGGGGGGTAAAGGGAGAGGTGGGGAACCGGGGGAGGGGGGCTGGACCAACCAGAACCAGGACTGGAGCTTTGCCAGGCACACAGTAGGTGCCCAGTTAATGCCTGCTGAGTGACTGGATGAACTCTAGGAGGGAGGAGAAGACCGAACCCCAGAGAGAGGTTGTCCCTCCAAGGTCACAGGTGGGCAGCGACAGAACAGGATGTCCCCATCTTTGCCAGGCCTGAGCAAGGCCCTGACCTGCCTTAGTGGCTGGGAGGAGTTGGATCTAACAAGAAAGGGCAGGGCCCTGGCCCCACCAGCCCGCCGCTCCCTACCTGGGGTAGACGCCTCCCCACGTCTGAGCTTGTAACCAGGAGTGGGCGCTGGCCTTGGAGCCCCCTCGAGCCACAGCCGAACCACGGGGGCAGCCCCTAGGGGCAGAGGAGCAGCCTCCCGCCGGGCCGCAGCGGGAGACAGCCCGGTCAGAGGCGCAGGTGGGAACTGGGTGTTGGGAGCTCTCTGCAGGGCCAGCCAGGGCCAGCACTGCCAGGCCGTCCACCCCTCTGGCTCCCAGCGACTGGCAGGGGACTCCCCAGCCGGGCTCAGCTCTGGGCACCTGTGAGCCAAAACCACTCAGAAACCGCAGGCCAATAAATCCACTGTCTAAAGTGGCCAGTGAGAGGGGGGCGCTGCGGTTTGGGTTCTAGCAGTCCCAGCCCACTTAAAGCAGCAAAAGGCCTAGGGTTGGGGGGTGGGCCCTGATCTGCCCCCAGTCCTAAGCCCCGGGTGGACTGCGGATGACAGGAGCACAGTAAGGACCTTTCACATGTCCAGCGCTGTCCTGGCCCTGACAGCTCGAACACCTGGGTGCCTCTCTTCCCAAAAAGCAACGAAAGCCCCAAAGCCTTGTCCCAGCCAGGGAGGGTGGGTGAGAAAGAGGCTGAACCACGCCATGCAGACATCAGTAGGCCCGACCCCTGGCCCACACCGCCTTCCTCCCACACACCAGGCTCCCCTCCCTCAGCCCCCGGTGCTCACACAGCACCCCGGGGCCTACTGTCGCTGGGTGCCACAGACCTCATCACCCAGGAGCTGGGCCCCACGACACCAGGTGAGGTCACCTAAACCTACCCAAGGTCACAGTCAGTAAAGGGGCAGGGCTTTGAACCCCGGGTCCCAAGAGCTAAATCTCAGGGACAAAGACAGCTACAAGCCTCGCCTGGAAGGGGAGAAAGGAGGAAGGGGAACTGGGACTCAGCACGGAGTGGCAGGGAGAGAAGAGGTGGGTTCCGCCAGAGAGCCGGGGGTGTGCTCGGGCGTGCACAGGAGACACGGTAGATATTGGCCAGACCCAGTCAGCACCTGAGTTCCTCCCCCTGCACCCATGAGAGGGGGTCCTTCTGCCTCAGGGCCCAGGCCAGGTGGTCACCTCCCCAGCAATTACACTGGGCACGAAGGACTTTCTGAGGCTGCTGTCCCTCCCCAAGACCACGTGGTGACCCTGCAGAGGGAGGAGAAGGTGCTCCCTTTGGGGAGGGGGCCCCGGCATCCTGGGCTCCAGCAACCCCCCACCAGCCGTGCCTCAAACACCCGACAGAGCCTTCGCCTTCCTCAGGGAGCGGACCTGTGGGGGCAGGGTACGGCGCTCAGATGCCAGGGCCTGTGAAAATTAACACTGAGGGGTGGATGGATCCCTGGGGAAACTTCTCTAGGCAAAGACCCCCAGGAGGCCACTGAGGGAGAGAGAGGAGAAGGACAGCGCTGAGCCAGAGAGACAAGGGCGGGGGCGACGGAGGAACGGCCCTTCCGGGACCCAGTGGCATCCCAGAGACGGAGCAGCCAGCCAGGGGCAGGTGGTGGGGGCGACCCAGGCTATCAAGGAAAGAGGCCGCCAGAGAGGCCAGCAGCCTTGGGGGCGGGGGTGGGAAGTACACGTTTGTCCCTCCTCCAGCCCACTGGACATCAGGTAAGGCTGTCAGGGGCCTGGCTGGGGAGGGACTGCAGTTGCCTGGAGGGGGGACCTCTGTGTGCCTCAGTGTCCTGCTCTGTACAGCACCCCACCCTTGCAGCATGGACCTCGAAGGACGCTGTGAGCCTCAGGAAGGGCGTGCGGTCTCGGTGCTGAGCCTCGCAGCGCTGGACAGCTGGACGCTCCCTCCCAGCCCCCACCCAGAAAGCCCGGGCCTCCCTTCCTGCTCTACCTACAGGAGCTGAAGGCAAAGACAGGCCAGCTCCGCCCAAAGGGGGTCTTTGCTGGGCCCTGCCCAAGTTGGGGTCCCAGAGTTGCAAAATTTTGAAGAACAAGGCATGGGGAGCAGGCTTGGCAGGTAGCCATGCAGGTAAAGGCTCAGGAAGTGTCTCAACAGTAAAGATGGGGTTTGACCTGAACCAGGGCTCCTGAGACCTGGGACCCCAGGGCCCTTTCCTGAGGAAGCTCTGCAGTGCTCCCTCCTCAGGGTAGGTACTCCCTCCTCAGGGCAGGTGCTCTCTCCTCAGGGTCAGTGCTCCCTCCACAGGGTCTCCCACCACAGGGTCTCCCACCGCAGGGTCAGTGCTCCCTCCACAGGGTTAGTGCTCCCTCCGCAGGGTTGGTGCTCCCTTCCCAGGGTCAGTGCTCCCTCCTCAGGGCTGGTGCTCCCTCCTCAGGGTCAGTGCTCTCTCCACAGCGTCTCCCACCACAGGGTCTCCCACTGCAGGGTCTCCCACTGCAGGGTTAGTGCTCCCTCTACAGAGCCGGTGCTCCCTCCACAGGGTCATTGCTCCCTCCGCAGGGCTGGTGCTCCAGGAGCAGCTTCCAACGCTCTGGGCACCAAATGCCTTCCGCTGCCCCAGAGCGTGCTGCTCCAGGGTGCCCCTGGGATCAAGGTTTGGTGTGTCTGCACACGGGCAGGGCCCCTTAGCTGTCACACAGCCACCCAGCTCACGGGCTGAGAGCTTCACAGGTGGCCCAGAGCAGACAGCAGTCCCCACGGGCCAAGGAAGATTCCAAGTCCCTTTTCACAGGGTTGAGCGGACATTTCAGTGCTCAGGGCCCTACACCCATCTCTCCCACCCCTGTTCATCAGACTCCTAAAAGACGGGGACTGGCCCACGGCCCCCTCGCCTGACAACCTTCCTGGGCCCCCAGTTACCCCAGGGCAAAGGTTCCGAGGCGGCTTGGTTCACTCGCCATCCACCAGCCCCACCACCCAGTACGGACCCTTCCCCAGCTCAGCTCCCAAAACAGATGTCGCAGTTCCTCCTCCCAGGGCCCCTTCCCAGAGACCCCCAAGACGTTCAGCCTGACCACGAGTCTGCTCCTGCCCCTCCAGTGACTCATCCCCCAGCACCAGGCCCCTGTCCCCTGCAGCCGTGTCCAGGTGGTCTGGGTGAATTTTCGCTGGTGGCACATCACTATGAGTGTATATGGGGCCGCTCCACACCCGTAGCTGAAGGCATGGAGTTTTGGGCCGAGAAACACTTCCAGACATTGGGGCAGCCTGGGTGAACCTCCACTGCCCAACTCACCACGTCACCTCCAGGCTCCCTCAGTCTCCCCTCCCTTCTCAGAACCAAGCCCCTCAGGGGGACAGTGGCCCCACCAGCCCCTCAGAGAGTTGGTGGCAGGACGGGGTTGAGATCCCTGGGGTCTGGACAGCAGGCGAGTCCCTGCCCCCCTCCCCTGTGAGGGGCTGAGATGGGGGAGCTGAGCACCCTCTGACCCCCAGAAGCATCCCTGGGTCGTGGGACTCCAGCAGTTGTCTGGCGAGGGCAGAGAGGGGTCTGGGAGTGGATCCCAAGGCCATATCACCAGGCGAGCAGGAGGTCACCGTCCCGCATACCAGGCTAATTGGCGTCTGGCAGAGCGCACTCCCAGACAGCAGGCCTGGCTGTGTAGCCCTGCATGCCGACCCCCCTCGACACGCACCCCAAAATCCAAACTGACCTAGCCCCACCCCACCTGTGCTGCCCCAAGAGGCCTCTGAGCCCGGCCTTTTCCCAGCCAAGAGGCACCAGGGTGTCTGGGAGCTTCCCACCCAGGGATGTCACAGCAGGCAGGGGCTGGGTGGCCAGGAGACACGCACGCTCCAGGGGCTCCAGAGGAGGTCGGCAGGCCGAATAAACAGTGACAGAGAGCTGTGGCTGTGCTTATCCAAACAGTGGATGTGGAAGCCCAGCTCCCAGCACAGCGTCTGCCCCGCAGGAATTGCCTAACGGGTCTGTCGCAACGGTTTTGAATTCCCGAGCTGCTGGCCCTCCAGATGCTGCTGGGGCCAGGTCTCCCAGCCCAACCGTCTCCCCAGCCCCCTGCCTCCCAGCCACCCTGGAGCTCCCAAGGTCTCGGAGACCATGACCCCAGAGCAAGGGCTGAAAGGCCAGGTTCCTCTGGGCCAGGGGGCAGAATGGAGCTTTGGACTCAGGGCTGGACCATTTCTCATTCCCAGAAGGGTCCCAGGGATGTCATCCGCTTGACCCCAGGAAGCAGGAAAGACCCCTGGGTGGCTTGGGGCCTGGCAGACCTCCCACAGACTCCTGCTATGAGCAGGGATCCCCACCTCCCTCACATCTTGATGGGGCCTTGGGGAGCAGAACGGGTCTTAAACCTGCCCCCACCAATGCTGCTCCAATCGCAGGCAGTCCCCCGAGCTCATGGTACTGGTCAGGCCTCAGGCACCCTAGCCTCTCCTCTGGGTCACACTGCAGACGGGTCACCATGGAACGCCCTCTTCCCCCACTTTCCTCCCTTGAACAAAGGGCAAAACCAACCCCAGCCCTCTCCCTATCACTTACCAATGTTTCCTTTTGTCTACAGAATCTGTTTTGTTCCCAGTCTGGCCACCATGACTGAGCACTTTACAAAGCGCCATTGGATATGACCTCATATCATCTCCAGGAACCCACCATGAAACAAGTGTCATCACCCCATCTTACAGGTGAGGAAACTGAGGCTTGTGGAGGTGACAGGGCATGGCCAGGACCACAGCCCAGAGCCGCAGGGTTTGCTCCTTTGAGCACCCATCCACCTTGGTCTGAGCAAGAATCAAGCTCTGCCCCTGCCCACCTCCCACTGCCCAACAGAGCAGCATCTCCTGCCTCAGACTCCTCTGACCAGCCAGACTCGGTCACCGGGTTCCAGTGGGCAGTGGACCCAGCACAGGCAAACAGCCCTTGAGGGCAGAGCACTGGTCAGACAGACCCACTGTGGCCTGAGCCTCCCTGGGCCTCTTCAAAAGGAGACGCTTCCGCAGGTGTGGTTCTGCAGGGGAGGAGCTTCTGCAGGTGTGGTTCTGCAGGGGAGGAGCTTCTACAGGTGTGGTTATGCCAGGGGAGGGGCCTCTGCAGGTGCGGTTCTGCAGGGGGAGGAGGGGCTTCTGCAGGTGTGGTTCTGCAGGGGGAGGAGGGGCTTCTGCAGGCGCGATTCTGCAGGGGGAGGAGGGGCTTCTGCAGGTGCGGTTCTGCAGGGGGAGGAGGGGCTTCCGCAGGTGTGGTGCTGCAGGGGGAGGAGGGGCTTCTGCAGGTTGGTTGCTGGAGCGGGCGGTGGGGCTTCAGATGGGTCGCTTCTGCTGGGGGCGGAGGTGCGGCTGACGCTGAGTTGCTGGG
>CAUYNB010079539.1:0-29041 GCA_963574225.1 Lagothrix lagotricha
GCAGGAGCCCTTCTGGCGAGATTCATCACACACAGTGTGCACAGCATCCTCCTGACTAGCAGGCCCCCCCTTTCAGGGCCACCACAGACCTGTGATTATGGGGTTTCTCTGTGCAGGCCAGGCCAGAGGTCAGTCACACACACTGACATCAGGGATTGCCGAGTTAACTGATGTTACTGTGGTAACATCAGCTGGAGCTTCACACAAGAACTGGGGAGAAGGACTGGAAGAGGGGTGTAGCTGTTTGCTTGTTTTTAAATTTTTAAAAAGGATATTATAAACTGGAATCAGAATTTAAACCAGCTCCCACACTGGGCAACATTCCCACACATGTGAGGAAAAGCCACCGGGACCACCAGGGCTGTCTCTTCTCCTTTGTGGAGGAGGTGGAGCCCGGGTCTGGGGAAATAAGTAGGTGAAAAATAAACTGCCAGAAAGTGGGAGTGGCAAGGGTAGGGAAGAAAGGGTACCACAACTATTTTTTTTCCTTTTTTTTATAAACCTTATGGGCTAAATGTAGCTTGAAGATTTTTGATAAAATTGGACAAGAAAAGAAACACCATTGTTTTGAAGTAGATTGAAGCAGTGATTTTTAAAACAAAGAGAGCAGAACTGGAACATCTTAAATTTTTAATCCTTTCTTTACAGATTACCTAGACCACTTTTGATTAAGAAAACTGTAGAAAGTTAGTAACTGCCACAAGCGAATGCCAGGCGGTGGCACGTGTCAGTTTCCACAGAGTCCTGCTTTGCGGGGTGTCTAAATGTGCTGCACGGGGTCTCTGCTCACAACTGCTGGAACCAATCATGGCAGATTTTAGTCCACAGGTCTCTTTTCCCCATATTTCTTTGTAAACTCTTCAGCATTCTTACAGAATTTTTTACGGTCCTTAGAGTATTCTTCAGCTAGGTCAGCCCAAAGTGGGTGCTCGGGCAGGGGTCTTTCACCAGTGCTATGAGGAACTGGATTACTTGGTCGGTTTTGGTTGCTGGCTTCCAGTTTTCAGCACTAATTACTGCGAGACAGACCTGCCCCTTTTCATTGATGTTCGGGTGATAGATCTTTGTTTTAAATGTGATCTTCGGTGGTTTTTGAATGGGTACTCTGCTGGAAAGTTGATTTCGATTCTGAAGGCCCCCTTATCATACGGAGAATTGTCAGGAACAATAAGCCCTTGCCAAGTCAATAAATTAGCTTCATCAACCTGGATGTTACGGAAGTTTTACATTCCACATTTTGGATTTCTTCAAGCTCCTTCATCAGCCTCCTGCTGGCCGCCATCTTGGATTTGGTGGTGCTGCTTCCCCAAGAGAGAATTTTTTTTTGTGTGTGAGACATTCTTACTCTGTCACATAGGCTGGAGTACAGTGGCAGACCTTGGCTCACTGCAGTCTCCGCCTCCCTCCTGGGTTCAGGTGATTCTCATTCCTCAGCCTCCCAAGTAGCTGGGATTACAGGTTCGTGCCACCATGCCCAACTAATTTTTTGCATTTTTGGTAGAGATGGGGATTTGCAATATTGATTAGCCTGGTTTCCAACTCCTGGCCTCAAGTGATCCTCCTGCCTCAGCCTCCCAAAGTGCTGGGATTATAGGCGTGAGCTGCTGTGCCCAGCCTGAGAATTTTTTTTAAAAGGCAACATGTCTTTGTGTCTCTGTCTGTCTGTCTGTCTGTCTGTCTCTCTCTCTCTCTCTCTCTCTCTCTCTCTCTCTCACACACACACACACACACACACACACACAATGGGTGAAAGTAATAATTTTCAACTCTGGTTAATTTCTGTCTGAAGCCACTTTTTTTAAGAAACACAGTGGCCACTCAGTGTTGGGCAGACATGACTCCCTGCTGTCTCCTTGGGTCCGTGAACATTTTTTTAGTTGCTCTTTAGTTGAAATTCTGTATACTGAAACATCAGCTCTAGCACCACGTCTTTTTTAGCCATTAGCATGTTTATTTGGTTTTGTAGCCCACTGCACTTCCACGGCTTAACCTTCTGTCTATATATTTACTGTCTACCTCTGGCTCCTAGTAATTTTATTCTTTGGAAGGTTTTATTTTTTTATTTAAAAATTTTTGTGAATTCTTTTTTTTTGAGACAAGGTGTTGCTCTGTTGTTCAGCGGTGAAGTGTTGGCTAACTGCAGCCTTTGCCTCCCAGGCTCAAGCAGTTCTCCTGCCTCAGCCTCCCAAGTAGCTGGGATTATAGGTGTGCCCCACCAAGCCCGGCTAATTTTGTATTTTTAGTAGAGATAGGGTCTTTACATGTTGGTCAAGCTGGTCTTGAATTCGTGACCTCAGGTGATCTTGCCTTGGCCTCCCAAGGTGCTGGCATTACAGGCATGAGCTACCATGCCCAGCCTTTTTTTTTTTTTTTTTTTTTTTAATTGAGCATGATCGGTCGCATAGGCTGGAGTGCAGTGATACAATCATAGATCACTGTAAGCTAGAATTCCTGGGTTTAGGGGATCTTCCTATGTCAGCCTCTGCAGTAGCTAGGACTACAGGCACACGCCAGCATGCCTCCTGGCCTCAAGCAAGCCTCCTGCCTCAGCTTCTCAAAATGCTGGGATTAGATTTTATCACTTTTTTGAGACAGACTAGCTCTGTCACCTGGGCAAGAGGGCAATGGCACAATCTTGGCTCACCACAACCTCTGCCTGCCAAGTTCAAGCGATTCTCTTGCCTCAGCTTCCTGAGGAGTTGGGATTACAGGTGCCCGCCACGACACCTAGCAAATTTTTTTTGTATTTTTAGTAGAGATGGGGTTTCACTGCGCTGGCCAAGCTGGTCTCAAACTCCTGACCTTGTGATCCACTTGCCTCACCCTCCCAAAGTGCTGGGATTACAAACATGAGCCACTGTGTCTGGCCTAGATTTTATCACTCTTATTTTTAAATATTGGAGAATGTTCAGTGCTGATACTTGCGAGTTCTGACTTATCCATGCAGCATGTCAAAATTCTGTTTTCAGCACTTACTCCTTGATCACTAGTAAGGTAAACTATCTCTTAACGTATTCATTAGTGCTTCATGTTTCTTTTGGGAATTAATAGTTTTCCTTTTTTCTGTTTTACACCATCATGTGATTGACTAATATTCCATCATATGATGGGCATTAACTAATCATTCATTTGAATGATTTACAACTATTTTATATTCAGGATGTATTTGTTTTCCGACATACCAGTAAGCATTAACACCGACATTAGAATGAATGCAGTTTAGGATTTGGGACTGGAATTATGTCTTTCTGATGTGTGTAGAGGAGGTTATATAGTTCTGTGGAAATCAAGTGCTAGATTCTGGTCTGTGAGATTTATTTTATTTCATAATATATGTTGCCCTCCTTTTCTTTGGTCTTGAAAACAGTAGATTGACAGATTTGTAAAAAATTTTGTTTGCATTAGAGAAAAAAGTAGAGATCGTGAAAGGGAACGAGAGCGGGAAAGAGAGAGAGAGAGAGAACGAGAGCGAGAACGAGAACGGGAGCGAGAGAGAGAGCGAGAGAGGGAACGGGAGCGAGAAAGAGAAAAAGACAAAAAACGGGACCGAGAAGAAGATGAAGAAGATGCATATGAACGAAGAAAACTTGAAAGAAAACTCCGAGAGAAAGAAGCTGCTTATCAAGAGGTAAATTGAGCAAATGCTTTTATTCTTAAAGCTTGATATCCTGGCTGGGCGTGGTGGCTCACGCCTGTAATCCAAGCACTTTGGAGGCCAAGGCGGGCGGATCACCTGAGGTCGGGAGTTCAAGACCAGCCTGACCAACATGGTGAAACACTGTCTTAAAAAAAAAAAAGCTTGATATCCCTTAATAGGTTAATAAAAATTTATAGAACACTATATATAAATTTTTAAAGCTTTGAAAATTTAATTTTTTTAGCGCCTTAAGAATTGGGAAATTAGAGAACGAAAGAAAACCCGAGAATATGAGAAAGAAGCTGAAAGAGAAGAAGAAAGAAGAAGAGAAATGGTAAGATTCTATGCTAAAATAAGTGATTTTTCAGGTACAAAATCAGATTAGATCATTTTTTTTTTTTTTTTGAGATGGAGTTTTGTTCGTTACCCAGGCTAGAATGCATTGTCCTCTCAAAGTGCTGGGATTACAGGCGTGAGCCACCTCACCTGGCCTAGATTATATTGTTATTGCTAACTACAAGCAACTTAATAATTGAAATGCACAAGTGTCTCCGTTCATGCATAATTTAATTTTTATGTATTTTGAGCAATTTCAAGCCAATTTAAGTACACCAAAATCTTTTTTCCTCCTTTCAAATTTTTGCTGCACCTATCTTTTTGTATACTATCAAAATAAATTTGTCATATAGTAATATTTGAGTCAGGAATTTGTGCAACATTTGTTTTCTCTCTCTCCTTTTTTTTTAAGAGATGTGGTTTCACCATGTTGGCCAGGATGGTCTTGATCTCTTGACCTGGTGATCCGCCCACCTCGGCCTCCCAAAGTGCTGGGATTACAGGCGTGAGCCCACCGTACCTGGCCAAAATGTTTTTGTTTTTTTTTTTTAAAGACTGCAAAATTGGGCTGGGAGCCCTTGTAATCCCAGCACTTTGTGGGGCTAAGACGGGAAAATCACCTGAGGTCGGGAGTTCGAAGACCAGCCTGATCAACATGGAGAAACCTGATCTCTACTAAAAATACAAAATGAGCCGGGCGTGGTGGTGCATGCCTATAATCCCAGCTACTCTCAAGACTGAGGCAGGAGAATCGCTTGAACCCAGGAGGTGGAGGTTAAGGTGAGCCAAGATCATGCCATTGCACTCCAGCCTGGGAGGAGATTCATGTTATCTCATGGAGTGTTTGCTATCAGCTTAGAGTTAGGTAGACATTACCTTTCAATTGATTGAAGTATGTGATTTAAATTTTAAATTCTGCATTTCTTTTTTCTTTCTCTCTCTCTTTCTCTCTTTTTTTTCTTTAAATATCCGGTCTAAAACATCCTGTTACAGCAATTTCTGCATTTCTTAAAAACTATTTATTGTAGTATCATCTACCTTAAAATATATACATTGTGTGTGTGTATATGTGTATCTATATATACACACACACATATAAACACACGTGTACACACACACATATATGTTTCTTTTTCTTTTTTTTTTTTTTTTTGAGTTAGAGTCTTGCTCTGCTACCCAGGCAGGAGTGCAGTCAGTGGTGCGATCTTGGCTCACTGCAACCTCCACCTCCTGAGTAGCTGGGATTACAGTCACACAACACCAGGCCCAGCTAATTTTTGTATTTTTAGTAGAGACAGGGTTTCACCATGTTGGCCAGGCTGGTCTTGAACTTCTGATCTCAAATGATCTGCCCACCTTGTCCTCCCAAAGTGTGCTGGGTTTACAGGTGTGAGCCACCACGTTCAGCCATATTTTTTTCATTTAATAAGATAATCTCCAGTTTTGTTGGTGTGTTTAGGTATTGTATTTTGAAGATTATATTCAGAGAGCATATTTATTGTAGCATCGTGTATATATGTGGTTTGCATTTTTCAGAAAAGCCCTTATTCAGACTTGTCTTAGAAGTAAAAGATTTTAAATGTCTAATGTAATTTATACTTATTTATGAAGTATATGAAAACTAAATTTAAAGAGATAAGAAAAATCTTTTTAACCAAAGTATTATCTTTATTATGGCATAGAGTAGTGTTTTATGTATTAGCTTATTTTACAGTAAAAACATTTTATGTACAATTGTAGAGAGACAACTGTGCAGACAGCTCCAACTTAAATTAGAAAATATTTTCTCTATAGAAGACAGTAAAAATAACATTTCCCAGGCTAGCTCAACAAGTTTATTTAAACCAAATAGCTGAATACATTATCCATTGATAAATATGGTTTGAATTTTGGGATCCAGGAGAAACTTTCCTTTATTGAAACAGCTATGTTTTTCTTTAAGTTATGTGAAGAAAAATTCCTGTTAATCTCCCTCTTACTCTTGGTTTATGTCTGGTTAGGAAAAACCTGTTTCCACAAAAGAGGGAAGGGTAATCTTTACTATACTTGTATGTTAATTTTATACCTTGTTCTTCATTTCCTCAAAGGCCAAAGAAGCCAAACGACTAAAAGAATTCTTAGAAGACTATGATGATGATAGAGATGACCCCAAATATTACAGGTAAAGAAGGTTTGTTCTACTTGGTTTTTTATTAACTGTAGTTTCCCTTGTCTGCACAGCTGATAATGCAGATTTACTAAGTAGAATAAGAAAACAAGAAACTTTCACATTGCATGTAGTAATTACTTCTATAGCTGATGCACTGTTTTTTTTGGCGGGGAGAAAAGAGCTATCAGAAAAGGATCAACATTTCTATGCATCTTTTGTGTAGTGGGGAGCCCATAATAGTATTATATCGAATAATACTATTTTTTTCTTCGTGTGTGGTAAATAGGTCTGATTTTTAAAAAATTTTCTTAAATCTTTTAAAGACAGAGTTTTAACTCAGCTGAAATGCAGTGGCACGATCATAGCTGACTGTAACCTTGAACTCTTGGGCTCAAACAATCCTCTCTCCTCAATCTCTCGAGTAGATTGGACTATAGGTGTGGGCTACCACACCTGTCTGCTAGGTCCAGTTTTTTATAGCAAGTTACAACTAATCTCTGTAACTATCTGGCTTTGTCTAGAAATTTTGGTCTTCTAGCAGTTTGACCTCCCTTCTCTCACCCCATCTCCAAATTGATAAATTACTGTGAAGTAAGAGTTGTGACAGCTGCCTTCCCTCATTCTTTGTTCCCATGGCATTTTCAAATAACTCTCATTCTAGTATTTATGACATTATGGCAAAATTGCATGTTTTGTTCTGCCTTCCAAACTGTAAATTCCCTGGGGTTATAGACAGTGTCTTGATATTATTTTATCTGTAGTTTGTCTGACATGATACATGAAGATATGATTAATTTAGTTTAATTTAATTTAATGCCATATAGCCAAAATAATTAAAATGTTGAAATTATCAGCCTAAATTTAAAGAGTGCCAGGATTTTGACTTTGTATAAAATACTATGAAATCAGTTAAATTACTGAAGACTAGAAGCATAAAGTGGCAATGTATAACTTCAACATTCTGAGACATAATGAACTGCTATATAGGAGAGAATCTCTTGATTCTGCACTACTTTTTGAGATTTTTTTACAAGTGAATTAATTTAAATTGAGGATACAGAACTTTTAGTGCTGCTAATGCTACTTTATGTATTTTTTTAGCTTGGTATCTAGGAAAACAAAAATTATTAAGTATTCCTTGTAAAATAGGCACAAAACGAGAGCCCTCTTTCTGAAAGCGACTATTTCACTTGTTTAGACACTTACTAGAAGGGCTTTAAGAATGAAGGGAACATAGTGATAAATGACAAGATGATGCTTATTTGTTACACATTTACATGTATAGAGCACATTCTTGTGTGTTCTGTATCTACAGAACATTAAGACATTCTTAGGCCAGACGTGGTGGCTCACACCTGTAATCCAAGCACTTTGGAGGCTAAGACAGGCGGATCACCTGAGATCGGGCGTTCAAGACCAGCCTGACCAACATGGTGAAACCCCGTCTTTTAAAAAAAAAAAACATTCTTTAACCTCTTAGCATGTAGGTTGTAGTATTGAAAAGAGGTGCTGTTGAAAATGTCATGTGTACTACTCAATGACCTGAGTATTAAATTAGGCCTTTTATCATTCACTTTTGCAGAGGAAGTGCTCTTCAGAAAAGGTTGCGTGATAGAGAAAAGGAAATGGAAGCAGATGAACGAGATAGGAAGAGAGAGAAGGAGGAGCTTGAGGAAATCAGGCAACGCCTTCTGGCAGAAGGGCATCCAGATCCAGATGCAGAGCTCCAGAGGGTAAGATAATATAACATCCACATGATTTTATTTTAAGGTTACCACAGCATCTTAAAGCCAAGTATGATGCAGTTAAATTTATACTTAAGGGAAATGCATTTTATGCTCCATGGAACATGGTATTTTGTGGAAGGTTATTAGTACTTTTTATTTAATTATACAAGTCATCAGTATTAGTTGGTTTACAACTTCATTCTAAACATCCTGCAGATGTCTTATTCTTTGTTTTCTATGTATGTCTTTTTTATTAGACAGAGTCTAGCTTTATCTTCCCAGGCAGTGGTGTAGTGGCTCAATCTCAGCTCACTGCAACAACCTCTGCCTCCCGTGTTCAAGTGATTCTCCTTCCTCAGCCTCCCAGGTAGTTGGGATTACAGGTGCCTGCCGCCCGGCTAATTTTTGTATTTTTAGTAGAGATGGGGTTTCACCATGTTGGCCAGGCTAATCTCAAACTCCTGACCTCAAGTGATCCGCCCGCCTCAGCCTTCCAAAGTCTTGGGATTACAGGCGTGAGCCACCATGCCCACGTGTCCAGTGTTTTTTTTCTTGAGACAGAGTCTGGCTTTGTTGCCCAGGCTGGAGCACAGTGGTAATCTCGGTTCACTGAACCCTCTGCCTTCTCGGTAAGTGATCCTCCTTTCTCAACCTGTTGAGTAGCTGGGACACTGTACGTGTGAGCCAGAATGCTTGGGTAACTTCTTTGTGCTCTTTTTTATAGAGATGGGATTTTGCCGTGTTACCCAGGAGTGAGCCACTGCTCTGGCCTTTTTTTTTTTTTTTTTTTTCTCCAAGCGATTATCTTGTGTCGGCCTCCTAAGTAGCTGGGACTGCAGGGGCGCACCACCACGCCTGGCTAATTTTTGTTTTGTTTTTTGACTTTTTTGTTTTTGTATTGAGACGGAGTCTCACTCCGTTGCCCAGGTTGGAATGCAGTGGTGCAGGGCTCACTGCATGAGCCATTGTGTCCAGTTTTTTCGCTTTTAAAAAAGACATTTTAAAAAAAGATCAAGTTAAATATTATAGAGTTGTAGTTAATCGATTATTGTTTTGGTTTTAGATGGAACAAGAGGCTGAGAGGCGCAGGCAGCCACAAATAAAGCAAGAGCCAGAATCAGAAGAGGAGGAAGAAGAAAAGCAAGAAAAAGAAGAAAAACGAGAAGAACCCATGGAAGAGGAAGAGGAGCCAGAGCAAAAGCCTTGTCTCAAACCTACTCTGAGGCCCATCAGCTCTGCTCCATCCGTTTCCTCTGCCAGTGGCAATGCAACACCCAACACTCCTGGGGATGAGTCTCCCTGTGGTATTATTATTCCTCATGAAAATTCACCAGATCAACAGCAACCTGAGGAGCATAGGCCAAAAATAGGATTAAGTCTTAAACTGGGTATGTTAGCATTTTCTTCCTCCTTTATTTTCTCCCCTTCACCCCTGCAAATACCTGTATTGTGCTTTAAGGAGAATTATATGTTTGTGCTTGGTTAGGTAGATAGAAGATTACTAAAAAATGCCTTTCTAGCTCACGATTGTTTTCATAGTTTTACTAGTGCTCCTATATCTGCAGCTGCCTCGAGTTCTGAGAAGAAGTGAAAAGTTTAATTTTCTAGCACTTGTGAGTAGTGAGTTATTTTTTACAGTTGGGATCTTTCTCTGAGATTTGTGGAAGTATGTTTTGCACTACTTTTGAGGGATGGTGGGTTATAAAATGAAACATTTGAAAATTAAGTCATCATGCTAAGAGAGTGTTTTTACTATAGGTGCTTCCAATAGTCCTGGTCAGCCTAATTCTGTGAAGAGAAAGAAACTACCTGTAGATAGTGTCTTTAACAAATTTGAGGATGAAGACAGTGATGACGTACCCCGAAAAAGGAAACTGGTCCCCTTGGATTATGGTGAAGATGATAAAAATGCAGCCAAAGGCACCGTAAACACTGAAGAAAAGCGTAAACACATTAAGAGTCTCATTGAGAAAATCCCTACAGCCAAACCTGAGCTCTTTGCTTATCCCCTGGATTGGTCTATTGTGGATTCCGTGAGTAGGAAATTATATTTCATCATGTTATTGGGAGCAGGTAGAATATACCATAAAAATTCATTAGAAGAAAAAAAATGTCATTTGATTCTATTAATAACAAATAAGTAGGGATGATCATCTTGACACGAACTCAATGCCATGGTCAAGAAATTAATTGAAAATTTTTGGTGGTACTTGAAGACTTAAGTTAAAAGCAGATGATTATATCTCGATACATATCTGTCTTAGTTCAACTTGTAAATTAACATTATAGTTTAGTCTCAGGAAAAATGAGGCTTTAATAAATGTGATAGAAAGATAGAATTCTTTAATTCAGTAATGATGCTTTGTTTTGCAGATACTGATGGAACGTCGAATTAGACCATGGATTAATAAGAAAATCATAGAATATATAGGTGAAGAAGAAGCTACATTAGTTGATTTTGTTTGTTCTAAGGTTGGTCTTTTATTCTCTTTCATGCCAACATTTATGTATTAAAATATTAGACAATTCCTAAAATAAAGAGCAAAAGTCTTATAGTCAAGTTATATGATGGTTTAGGTTCAATTAAGTGATTTATATCTGCTTTTTCAAAATTATTTTTATTTTTTGTGTGTTTTTATTCATTGCAGTAAATGCAGATTTGTCTGCTTTAAATAAACCTTTCCATCCCACTTAGATTCCTCACACCGTATTTCAAAGGGTCAAGGAGGATGGAATTGCCGGCTACTGCCAATTATGTGCTCTCTCTTCCTGTCCCTGAGAATGCTATGCCATCATCTTTGGGTGGAAGAATTATGTTGAGATTTTGTAGACATAACAAGTAGCTTTTCCCGTCAACTCCTTTGTCACTTACCCATTCTTTGGTTAGGATCAAAATAATTCCTTTCTTATCATAATAACAATCAGTGTTTATTAACTGACAGGCTGTCTTCTTGGCAGGTATTAGTTGTTTTTTGTTGTTGTTAGTTTTTTTTTTTTTTTTTTTTTTGATTCAGAGTCTTGTCATTCATTGCCCAGGCTGGAGTACAGTGGTGCAGTCATGGCTCACTGCAGCTTTGAACGCCCAGCATAAAGTGATCCTTCTGCCTTAGCCTCCTGAGAAGCTAAAATTGTAGGCATGTACCACCACCCAGCTAATTTTTTTTTCTTTTCTGTTTTTTAATTATACTTTAAGTTCTGGGATACATGTGCAGAATGTGCATGTTTGTTACATAGGTATACACGGGCCAGGGTGGTTTGCTGCACCCATCAACTCGTCATCTATATTAGGTATTTCTCCTAATGTTATCCTTCCCCTAGTCTCCCACCTCCTGACAGGCCCCAGTGTGTAATGTTCCCCTCCTGTGTCCATGTGTTCTCGTTGTTCAACTCCCACTTAAGAGTGAGAACATGTGTTTGGTTTACACCCAGCTAATTTTTTCTATTTTTAGTGGAGAGGGGGTTTCACCATGTTGGCCAGATTGGTCTAGAACTCCTGACTTAAAGTGATTCGCCCACTTTGGCCTCCCAAAGTGCAGGGATTACAAGGCGTGATCCACCGTGCCCAGCCGAAAATAAAGTTCTATAAAATGTTAACTCAAAGCCAAGTGTGGTGGCTCACGCCTTATAATTCCTGCACTTTGGGAGGCCCCCTGAGCGGAACAGTTGTGGTCAGGAGTTTCAGACCAGCTTGGCCAACATGGCAAAACCCCATTTCTACTAAAAAGACAAAAATTAGGTGGGCACAGTGGCAAGTGCCTGTAATCCCAGCTACTTGGAGGCTGAGGCAGGAGACTCACTTGAACCTAGGAGGCGGAGATTGAAGTGAGCCTTGATCGCGCCATTGTACTCCAGCTTGGGCCATAAGAGCAAGATTCCTCATCTCAAAAAAAAAAAAAAAAAGGAACTTTATCTTCTTCCAACCGAACACCCTTGGGATGTGTGTGTCACAAAGATTATACCCATTTTATACATGAGGAAATTGAGGTTTAAGGAGAGATTGTGTCTTGGTTATGCTGTATAATGAGTCTAGTCTCTGAAACCCATGCTCTTAACCACTAAGGCATATCATATTCTTCCATTGCCTCCTAAAACCATAGTCTTAAGTTGAATAAACAGTTAACATAGTAGAAGCACTGTATTCCTGTAAAGGCATAGCTATGCTATTTTTCTGTCAGTAGTGCTCTTTTGATATCATTAACAGTAAATTTCCTCTCTTTTCTCCAACTTGTAATTATTGTGGCATTAAAACTTGTGTCAAATTTGACTTAAAATTCGACTGCAGACAAATACAGAGATTAAGATCCCAGGTTCTGGTACCTCTTTCAGAGTAATAATCTGAAAATTAAAACATTTATGGAATGGTTCCTTAGCCACAAGAAATTCCTGTCTGAATTCGAGGGTTAATATCTTAAAATTTCTTGACTATATTGGTAATATTTTGTTTATTTTTCACATGAAAATGATTTGTTTCTTTTAGGTTATGGCTCATAGTTCACCTCAGAGCATTTTAGATGATGTTGCCATGGTAAGTTAGAAATTCACTATTTTTCATCACTATTTTCTTTTTTAATTTAAAAAAAAAGTTTTTTGTCTGGAGTCTCACTGTGTTGCCCAGGCTAGTCTTGAATTCCTAGGCTCAAGTGATCCTCCTGCCTCAGTCCCCCAAAATGTTGAGATTACAGGCATGAGCCCCACCATACCTGGCCAGAAGTGCACTATTGTTAAATATTTTAATCAGCATCTGTAAAAACTCACTTTTGAATTTGATTCACTTCCTGCCTAATTTTGTTCCAGAATCTTTTTTATGCCTGAATTAAAACTTGAATGGCTGGGCACGGTGGCTCATGCCTGTAATCCCAGCACTTTGGGAGGGCGAGGTGGGTGGATCACAAGGTCAAGAGATTGAAACCATCCTGGCCAACATGGTGAAACCCCATCTGTACTAAACAAAAATTATCTGGTTGCGGTTGTGTGCACCTGTAGTTCCAGTGGGAAGCTGAGGCAGGAAAATCACTTGAACCTGAGAAGAAGAGGTTGCAGTTAGCTAAGATCACACCACTGCACTGCAGCCTGGCGACACAGCAAGATTCCATCTCAGAAAAAACAAACAAACCTGAATATACATTTAAAAAGGTTAAAGGCATCCACAGCAACAAATCATTACCTAGCACTTAAAAATTAGGGCTTAATTCTTTTCCACCAGCTCCATTCATGTTTTCCCCATGCCCAGTACAATGTGCTAGAAGCATAAGTAGAACAAATGACCTGTAGTAGTGGAGAGACATATACAGATACTGAAACCTTGATGTATTTGTTTGAATTAGATATGTAGAAACGATAATGGAGGTAGAGGAGATAGAGCATCTGATGACCTTGATAGCAGTTAGGTTAAGCATCACAGGGATTACCATAGAAACTGAGACATGTAGTTTGTGTGTGCGTATATATGTATATACACACACACACACACACACACACACACACACTTTTTTTTAAGTTGGATACATGCGCAGGTTTGTTACGTAGGTAAACTCGTGTCATGGGGGTTTGTTGAACAGATTATTTTATCACCCAGGTACTAAGCCTAGTATTCATTAGTTATTTTTCCTGATCCTCTCCCTCCTGCCACCCTTGACCTTATGGTAGGCCCCATTGTACGTTGTTCCCTTCTTTGTGTTCATATGTTCTCATCATTTAGCTCCCACTTATAAATGAGAACATGCTGCATTTGGTTTTCTGTTTCTGTGTTAGTTTGCTAAGGATAGTGACTTCTGGCTCCATCCATGTCCCTGTAAAGGACTATTTCTTTCTTTATTGCCGCAGAGTTGTACACATATGCTGGTATCCAAACATCTGTTGGACTGACAGGGAACATCAAATTCTATTGCATTTAATTTGGGATTATAGTCAGTGGTCACATGTATTTAACACTGTGATTTTGTGAGACAGGAAAGGAGAAGAAAATTGATGGTAAAGGTTAAGAGAGAGATTGAACTATGAGCTCCAAGTCAGGAAGAGAAGAAAATAATACCCGAACAGAGCTGTTGGTTTGAGTGAATTAAGGACTAGTGGTTCCAATGAAGTTGTGGAAGGTGAATTGTAATAAAACAACTGAAAGGAGAGATTATGATCAAAGTGTAGAAAGTTCAAGTCTGTATGTTATAGGTCACTCTAGATGATGGCAAGTTGCAAATATGGCTATGGGAAATTCCTGGGTGTTGGGAGTTGGATTGGAGAGAAATACTCAACTCGTTGCCAGAGTACTCATTTATGTGGGAGAAAGACTGAGTATTTGCTAGATAGCTGCTCTTGCAGTGGATAGGGTGGTGAGAGCTCATGAACTTCCATGGAATTGTTGTTATTTATTTATTTATTTATTTTTACAAAGAAACAGTATATAAAGCGGAGAGAAAAATGTAAAAAGGAAAAAAGAAAGCAACAGTGAAGATTTACCAGTCATTCCTGTGGAGACTAAGACACTAAGAGTGAGAGACTCCCTGAGACTCCCTAAGAAGTGTCAGGGCTCTAGGAGATAGAGGAGGGTTTCTGTTAAGAGGAAAAACCTAACTAAAGTAGTTGTCAGTGTCTAGTGTAAAATGGAATAGGGCTCCAAAGGGCAGAGTGAGAAGGCAGCAATGGGAAGGTGAGCAAGGAAGGAAGAATCATCAAGCATGATATGAAATGGTAGATGTCTGGGAGAATTTGTACTTCCAGCTGCCTCCAGAGATGCCAGGGAAGGACATAGTGGGGTTTATAACCAAAAGGAAGGATTGTGAGGTCGAGCTGTTTTGTGTCCAGGCATTATATGGTGTCTAAAGCCAGATAACATTCCTTTTCTGTTGCCTAGCTAGCTGGATGCAGCTGTTGTTTAGAACGCCTCATAAAACATTTGTGAAAACTTCATGGCCTCAGAGGAAAGGAGAAATGTGATGAATAGGTTTCATTCCTTGGGGCTGGATTCTGAACTTGACTGAACTTCCGGCCCCTTTTTTTCTTGGGATAGAGGGTGTCATAGTTAGGCCTGAGTAAAGGCATTTTTTAAATAAAGCAGTGTGCTAGTGTTTGGCCTCAGCAGAGTTCCTAACATAGTAAAGATTTCATGTCAGTGTTAATCTAGATTCGTTGATCTGTTAATGTGGCTATTTGGAGTATATTTAGACCCCTGTTGATTATCATTTTGTGGCTCATTGTTGATTAGAATGGTAGGAAACCAATTGAGCTCGTGTTGTCAAACACCTCTGCTAGAAAGCTCATGGGCCTTGTAAATATTTCTTGAATAAATGAGGAGACTGAATTTTTAGCGTGAGTACTGTTTTACTCTTAACGAAAGTCAGACTTTTTTATACCTTTCTTCATTTTATGTAAATTAAATGAAGTTTGGTTTCATTTTGTGCCTGTATCTCTCTGAAGTATGACTCTGATGTTAATTAGTGTTACAACAGAGTTCTTAAACTAAGGTCAAATCTGGCTCATAGAAATCTGATTAAAAGTTCTTTTTTTTTTTTTTTTTTTTTTTCTTTTTTTGAGATGGAGTTTTGCTCTTGTTGCCCAGGCTGGAGTGCAATGGCTCATCGTAACTTGCGCCTCCTGGCTTCAAGCGATTCTCCTGCCTCAGCCTCCTGAGTAGCTGGGATTACAGGCATGTGCCACCATACCTGGCTAATTTTGTATTTTCAGTAGAGGCGGGGTTTCTCCATGTTGTGTTGGTCAGCCTGGTCTCGAGCTGCCGACCTCAGGTGATCTGCCTGCCTCGGCCTCTTAAAGTTCTGTGATTATAGGCATGAGCCACAATGATTGGCCTAAAAGTTCTTTAATTAATTGCCATAATTGAGACAAATTAATTTCTTTGTTTTGTTTCCTCCCTCCCTCTCTATCTTTCTTTCTCTTCTTTTCTCTCTTTCCTTCTGTTTTCTCTTTCTTTTCTTTCAAGTCTTGCTCTGTTTCCCAGGTTGTATGGAGTGCAGTGGCATGATCTTGGTTCACTGCAACCCCCTCTTCTTGGGTTCAAATGATTTTCCTGCCTCAGGCTCCCAAGTAGGAGGGATTACAGGTGCCCACCACCACGCCTGGCCAATTTTTGTATTCTTAGTAGTTAAAGGGTTTTGTCATGTTGGCCCGGCTAGTCTTGAACTCCTGATCTCAAGTGATCCTCCCACCTCACCCTCCCAAAGTGCTAGGATTACAGGCATGAGCCACTGTGCCCAGCTTGACAGAAATTTTTTTATAGAAATCAAAATTTCTGGCCTCTCCTAGATACTTATTTATTAATTTTTTTTGTTTTTTTTTTTGAGAGGGAGTCTTGCTGTGTCGCCTAGGCTGGAGTGCAGTGGCACAGTCTTGGCTCACTGCAGCCTCTGTGCATGGTATTACAAGCATGCACCACCACACCTGCCTAATTTTTGTATTTTTAGTAGAGACGGGGTTTCACCATGTTGGCCAGGTTGGTCTGAAATTCCTGACCTCAGGTCATTCACCCACCTAGGCCTCCCAAAGTGCTGGGATTACTGAGCCATTATGCCCAGCCTTCTAGATACTTATTAAGCACTTGTTATATACCAGACACTCTTCAGAGCACTTAACTACATAACAACTCTTTTAATTCCCAGTTAGTACCTACTGCTGTGGTGTTGCTGTGTCCCCTCC
This sequence comes from Lagothrix lagotricha, assembly GCA_963574225.1. NCBI lineage: Eukaryota > Metazoa > Chordata > Mammalia > Primates > Atelidae > Lagothrix > Lagothrix lagotricha. The sequence goes on from CAUYNB010079539.1 coordinate 16,493, forward strand.
ACTTTACAGAAGAGGGAGCTCAGGCTCAAGTTAAGTAACCCAGCCAAGGACCTATAGCTCGTAAAAGATAGAAGAAGTGCAATTTGAACCTATGTAGTCTGACTAGATATTGCGTACTCTGAATTCCTACCCTCAACTGCCTCTACAAAGACCTGGCAACACTAGACCACATTTTGTCAAGGCAGAGATACCCTGGAGCATAGTCATAGCTGTCCCATTTAGAAGGGAGTAAGGTATTCCATTTCACCTCACAGCAGTCCTTATGTAGGGGCCAGATGTGTGTAGGATGATGGCAGGAATAGTGGTGGGGACACAAGGAGCCTAACTCATAATTAGAGAGGAAGCCTATTTATTTGTCTGTCACTGTAAAAAGACTTGTTACTCAGTAGTCATGTGTGCCCTGTGATGATGATTGCATTTGCTTATTCTGTTTACTATACTAAATACCGACATTCTCATTTAATGTTTACTTTAGTGTCACATACACAATACATGCTGGTTAAGATGGTACGGTTGGGCTGTGCACAGCAGCTCACACCTGTAATTTCAGCACTTTGGCAGGCTGAGGTGCGCAGGTTGCTTGAGCCCAGGAGTTTGAGACCAGCCAGGGCAACATAGCGAGACCCTATCTCTACTAAAAAAGCCCACATTTTCGCCAGGAGTAGCGATGTGTACTTGTAGTCCCAGCTACTGGCGAGGCTGAGGTGGGAACATCAGTTGAGCCTGGGAGGTCAAGGCTGCAGTCACCATGATCATACCACTGCACTCTAGGCTGGATGATGAGAGATCCTGTCTCCAGAAGAAAAAAAAAAAGTTTGTGAGGTTGTGTTTTTGGGGATAAATGAGATGCAGTATTGTTATTATGTAATTGTATATTTATTTAGTTCTGCATAAATTACTGTGTGCTTTATGAAAAGTATGTGATTTCCTTAGGAAGTAGTTTTGTCAGACATGTATAAATGCAATATCTGTAAAGGTAAAAGAATAAAAGGTAGATCACAAAAATATTGTAGTGTTTAGTAAGCCATGGAATTTTGAATTTTTTTGTTGTTGGTAATTTACTATCCATCCATCCATCCATCCATCCATCCGTTTATTTTTTGAGATGGAGTCTTGCTCTTGTTGCCGAGGCTGGAGTGCAATGGCACAATCTCGGCTCACCACAACCTCCGCCTCCTGGGTTCAGGTGATTCTCCTGCCTCAGCCTCCCAAGTAGCTGGGATTACAGGCGTGTGCCACCACCCCTGGCCAATTTTTGTATTTTTAGTAGAGATGTAGTTTCTCCATGTTGGTCAGGTTGGTCTCGAACTGTTGACGTCAAGTGATCCGCCCCTCGCTGTCCTTCCAAAGTGCTGGGATTACAGGCGTGAGCCACTGCACCCAACCTATTTATTTATTTTGAGTTGGTGTTCTGCTCTTGTTGCCCAGACTAGAGTGCAATGGCACGATCTCAGCCCACTGCAACTCCCACCTCCTGGGTTCAAACGATTCTCCCACCTCAGCTTTCCAAGTAGCTGGGATTACAGGCACTCCCCACCATATCCCAGCTAATTTTTGTACTTTTTATTAGAGATGGGGTTTCACCCGCCATGTTGTCCAGGCTGGTCTCAAACTCACCTCAGGTGATCCACCCACCTCCGCCTCTCAAAGTGCTGGGATTACAGGTGTGAGCCACCGCCCCCGGCTCATATTTATTAATAATACATTTCTCACACTAGGAAAATTTTCTTTAAGTCATTTTAGTGAAAATAAAACTACTTCCTAAGGAAAATAAATACTTGTTATAAAGAACATAGTAATTTAGGAAGAACTAAATATATAACTATATAATAACAATGCAGAATCTCATTTATCACCCCCCTGCCAAAACAACCTTAAAATCCTAACTAGCATTTAAGTAATAAGTGCTTATTGTCAGTGGATGAAAAACTTTTCTACTAGTCACTGTTGTTGGGAGATGATGATGATTGCTTCTCTTATGTGTTGCTGTTTTGTTTCCTCTCTAGGTACTTGATGAAGAAGCAGAAGTTTTTATAGTCAAAATGTGGAGATTATTGATATATGAAACAGAAGCCAAGAAAATTGGTCTTGTGAAGTAAAACTTTTTATATTTAGAGTGTTCCATTTCAGATTTCTTCTTCACCACCCTTTTAAGGACTTTGAATTTTTCTTTGTCTTCGAAGACGTTGTGAGATCTGTAATTTTTTTTTTATTGTAGAAAATGTGAATTTTTTTGTCCTCTAATTTGTTGCCCTGTGTACTCCCTTGGTTGTAAAGTCATCTGAATCCTTGGTTCTCTTTATACTCACCAGGTACAAATTACTGGTATGTTTTATAAGCCGCCGCTACTGTACACAGCCTATCTGATATAATCTTGTTCTGCTGATTTGTTCCTTGTAAATATTAAAATGACTCCCCAATTCTTTTGCAGAATTGCACTTAATATTGAAATGTACTGTATAGGAACCAACATGAACAATTTTAATTGAAAACACCAGTCATATGTATTACCATCCCCACTCTCTTTTGATTAGAAATGGCAAGCCCTTGTGAAGGCATGGAGTTTAAAATTAGAATGCAAAAATTAGCAGACAATCCATTTCTACTGTATTTCCGTATGAATGTGCTCGTATGAATGTATGTGTAAAAGTCTTTTCCCTAATTTGCTTTGGTGGGGTCCTTAAAACATTTCCTAACTAACAAATAGAATTGTAAAGGAAAAGTTATATTGTTCCAACCCAAAATGTCTGGTATAATTAGGTTGTTAGTTTCTCATAGCATGGTATTCTCGTGTCGTGAGCAATGGTCTACTAACTGGATGGGGTTTCCTTATTAATAAGCTGGCTGCTTCAGTTTCTCTTTTAAAGGAATGTGGATCATAGTGATTTTCCCCTTTAATTTTATTGCTCAGAAATGAGGCATATCCTAAAATCCGGGAGAGTTGTATTTAATGCATTTTTGCACTAATTGGTCCTTAGTTTAATTATATCCCTTTATTTAACAAAAAATTCATTTCAAAAGTATAAGTGAAAACCCCCTTTAAAACAAAACAAAAAATGAAACTAGGCAAATTGACAGACAATGAGAGTTTTACAAACATGATAGGTATTCTGCTTGGCAACTTATAAGTTATATTTACATCTTATTTAAGGATAAAGGTAAATCATTCAAGGTAATTACCAATGACTAATTTTTTGTTTTCATTTTTGTCCTGTAGAAGGTTTATATCTTGTTTTACGTTGGCTCATTCGTGTTTAAAAACGTACTGATGATGTGCTCAGAGAAATTCCTGGGGCTCTCTTTGTTGTAGATCAGAATTTCACCAGGAAGCAAAATTACCTGAAAATGTAACAAGTTTCAAACAGCTTTTCACACAAATTAGTTGCAACTGTTCCATGTCTGAGTACTTATTTAAAAGAAAGGTAAAGATTGGCCTTTTAGAAAAGCATAATGTGAGCTTTGAATTACTGGATTTTTTTTTTAAACACCTTGAGAGGACATTTGAAAAAACTGTTCTTACCCTTGAACCCTGACATGGTTCCATTATGTAAATATTTCAAATATTAAAAATGTATATATTTGATCCTGGGGACTCATATTCTTTCAGAATCATGTAAATAAATGGCATCATGTTATAATTGTGTGGTGCATACTAGAAAACTTAGAAATATGGGCTGAATTTTTTTATGGACATGCTTTTTATGACTTGGTATCTAAAGGTCAAAGAAGCCATTTACATTATTTTTGATGGATCTACTATATATCTGTGGAAATACCTCTTTTTATTATATTTTAAATTTGGTTTCTCAAGGGAAAATTTCAGAAAATGATGCCCCTTGCCATTTTCAAGTTTCTTTTTCAGCCTTTTCTCAGTCACAACCCAAACCTAAGATCTTGTTTGAGCAATTTATTGTGTCTGTCTTTTTTTAACATACTGCAATTACTATTTCTAAGGCATCATATTATGTCGTTTTTATTTAGCCACTATTAACATGAAGATTTATTCAGGTAGATTTGATTTCCTTTTCTTGGTTTCCTCTCCTGCTCTGTCAACTATACTTATCCTAAAGGACCACTCTAAAAACAAAGGGCATCTCTTAATCTGAAACCCTTAGGGAGGTATGCTATGTACTGCATAACATCTCCAATGAGGTTTGTGGCAGGACCTCAAATAAACATACGAGTTTGTGCAAGTTTATATATTAAAGTTTCTGCGGCAGAGTGAAAATTGTTACAGTTAAGTGGGGTAGAGACTGTTAATCACTTAATGCCAGTGTAAGTCATGTTTTGTGACCAAGCTTCAGTAAAAGCCTTTAGATTGTCAGAGTTGCCTGTTTTTCAGAATTGTATATATATAAAAACTTAAACATTAAACAGGCATATTCTAGTGCCTGAAAATACACATAAGAAGTTTCTGTCAAGTTGTTTGAACTTTGTGGGTTAATTTTATCAAAACCACTTAGTTTGAAAACCTTATACAGTATGAATTCATTTTGCCTTTTCAAAATGAATTGTTATGTAAAGAGCCTCAAAGTCTTTTTTCTTTTTTTTTTGGAGACGGGGTTTCGCCCAGGATGGAGTTCAATGGCTTGTTGCAAATCCCGCCTCCCGGATTCATGAAATTCTCCTGCCTCAGCCTCCTGAGTGGCTGGGATTACACAGGCACCTGTCACCATGTCTGGCTAATTTTTTGTATTTTTAGTAGAGATGGGGTTTCACCATGTCCCCAGGCTGGTCTCAAACTCCTGGTCTCACGTGATCCATCCACTTCAGCCTCCCAAAGTGCTGGGGGTACAGGCGTGAGCCACCACACCCGGCCAAGAGCTTGAAAATCTTAACAACCAGGCTTGGTCTGGCAATTAGAAAACTAAAGTACTTTTCATTATTTGTCCCTAAAAACAAAATAAGCTATGTTCGTCTGTTTACAAGGAGGAAAGGTAAGTTTGAAGTTGTTTTTCTTTAACTTTAATGTGACCCCCAGATCACCTGCGTAGTGCTTGTAGAAACAGAGACTCTGAAGTAGCAAGGCTGGGGTGGTGTCACAGGCTTTGCATTTCTACATAGCTCCCAGATAATGTCATTGCCAGCCAATTCAAGGACTACATTTTGATTAGCACTTTAAGGTGTCTGTCCAGTATTATTTTATCCTAACAGACTACATAAATGCAGCTGAATTTTCCTTTAAGTAGATTTTAAAGAGAACATTTTTTGAGACACATATACATAATTAGGAACATAATGTAATCCTCCAAAGTTATGCCTGAGAAAACCCCAATATTTAGATATAGTAGAAAAACTGAGAAAACATTTAACTTGAGAGCCAAATTGAACTAGACACTATCACTTTTTTGTCCTTATGGAATAAATTTAATGCAAATACATGTAAGCAGGTATACAATGTTGAGATAAGGTTTATTTTCCTAACTCTTTTTAAGTTTTATGAATGTCCCCAGTTTATACTAAAAAAAAATGCTGAAAGGTTTAATGTAAAATTGATTACAAACTTCTCTGGGTTGTATTTCAGTCTTCTGTTAAGTATGAAATTGAGAAATAGTTTTGCTCAACGAAAGATGATGAGGAATTGATTTGTGAATGTCACTGGAGATAAAATGGTTATGAGAAGGAATCCAAAGCCGGCAAAGAAACAGTCTAGGTGTCAAGAAGAAAACAGGCAGATACATACCAAACCCAGGAACTACTAATGTAACAATCATACTGTAGATCAAAGTGAACTTACTTACACTTTTTGATCAACTGGCAGATATTTTAAAATGTGATTATGGTAACATGCTGATATTTATGTTAATTTATTTGCATTTGAATGCTTGCATTTTCATTTTTAATTGACAGAATCTTTGCATTTCATTACTTGAGTCATGAAGGCCAAATTAAAGAATGGCAGTCTAAAATACCCAGGAAAACAATTTCTATAAACAAAACAAATAAAAATTCTTTTCAAGCCATGTTGTTTGAATGAAATGATACTCCTGAGTCTGTCTACCCATGTTTTTTTGTTTTTTGTTGTTTTGTTTTGTTTTTGAGATGGAGTCTTGCAGTGTCGCCCAGGCTGGAGTGCACTGGCTCGATCTAGGCTCAATGCAACCTCCTTCGCCTCCCGGGTTCAAGTGATTCTCCTGCCTCAGCCTCCCGACTAGCTGGGACTTAAGGCATGTGCCACCACGCCTGGCTAATTTTTTGTATTTAGTAGAGATGGTGTTTAACCATGTTAGCCAGGATGGTCTTGATCTGACCTCATGATCTGCCCGCCTTGGCCTCCCAAAGTGCTGGGATTACAGGCGTGAGCCATCATCCCTGGCAGTCTGTCTATTCTTGCCACATCATGTTAGTTGGATCGATGACTTAGATTCTCATGTACAGAACGGATGCTGAATTGTTAAGCAGCCAAATCCTCTATTTTTTGGTATATACTTAACAGTCACTGAAGCTCATGGTATTGAAGACATGGACATTCTTAAATGGGTAACTTTACTATGATTAGCTCATTAGAATTTCTCTTGCAGATATATATATGTATGTATGTGTATATGTACACAGAGTGAACATTTATTACATATTTCATGTGTGCTGTTTATGTTGTAGGCTAAGTGAATGTGAAATGGATATAGAAGAGCTTCCTAAGGCTGGGCGTGGTGGCTCCTGCCTGTAATCCCAACACTGGGAGGCTGAGGTGGGTGGATCACCTGAGGTCAGGAGTCGAGACTAGCCTGGTCAACATGGTGAAACACCATCTTGACCGGGAGCGGTGGCTCACACCTGTAATCCCAGCACTTGGCCGAGGCGGGTGGATCACGAGGTGAAGAGATCGAGACCATCCTGGCCAACATGGTTGAAACCCCGTCTCTATAAAAAAAAAAAAAAAGAGCAAACAAAGGAAAAAGAAACCCCATCTCTACTAAAAACACAAAAAATTAGCCAGACGTGGTTGCATGCACCTGAAATCCCAGGTACTCAGGAGGCTGAGGCAGGAGGATCACTTGAACCCAGGAGGCAGAGGTTGCAGTGAACCAGGATTGTGCCACTGCACTCCAGCCTGAGTAACAAACGCAAAACTCCATCACAAAAAAAAAAAAAAAAAAAACCCTCAGGTAGCTGATCATCTAGTGGTGGTGGTGTGTTTGAGGCGAGATTAAGGGACCAGCACCAAGACAAAAGTATGCCAAATAGCAGGGTTTATTAAGCCGGCGACCACGGAGGACTCGCGTCTCTCCAACCCATGGCCCCGAATGGAGGATGTTAAGACCTTTTATAACCGTAAGAATCACTTTGGGAGTCAGGGCGAGAGGCGGGGGTGGGGGTGAAGGGACACAGACATTTAGCGGTTTTCATAAATCATCTCCGGGACAGAGAGGAGAGAGCGGGGCTCCGGACATTCCAAGGGCTTGAGGACATCTTGTCCCCTCGATTGTTACCTAAGTGGCTTACAGAAGTTAAGATGAGCGTTAGTTTGCACATCTTCTGGGCAGTATTGTAAATAACAGATCTTAGTTATTTATTACAGGGCACAGGGACCAGGATGGAATTAGCTTGGGCTGCTATTCTAGTCACAAAGGCTGACATTTCTGGCTGTTACTGATAAGAAAGGTAGATAGTTTGCAGAGCAAACTAGCAGTTTTGTGTACAGAAGCCAAAGGCCAGCAGTTATTGTGAGGAGAGTGGGGCAGTCGTTACAACTTATTTTAAAACATAGCTTTATCTTTTATAAGATGGTGCTGTTCAGGTTCTAACTCTAGGTCAGCTATAGCACACCTGTAGTATGCACAATAGCAAAGATTGCACAAAATTGAGCAAAAGTAGCAGAAGTATAGGCAGGACCATTTTCTGTTTTAAGACAAGGCAGACCGTTTTGGCCAGAACCGCCGTCTTCCAGTAATTCGCCAAAATGATGAACACAAAGGGAAAGAGGAGAGCCCTGATATATGTTCTCTAGGCCTTTTAGAAAACATGGAGTTGTTCCTTTGGCCACGTATATGCGAATCTATAAGAAAGGTGATATTGTAGACATCAAGGGTATGGGTACTGCTCAAAAAGGAATGCCCCACAAGTGTTATCATGGCAAAATTGGAAGAGTCTACAATGTTACCCAGCATGCTGTTGGCATTGTTGTAAACAAACAAGTTAAGGGCAAGATTCTTGCCAAGAGAATTCATGTGCGTATTGAGCACATCAAGCACTCTAAGAGCTGAGATAGCTTCCTAAAACGTGTGAAGGAAAATGATCAGAAAAAGAAAGAAGCCAAAGAGTACCTGGGTGCAGCTGAAGCACCAGCCTGCTCCACCCAGAGAAGCACACTTTGGGAGATCCAATGGGAAGGGGCCTGAGCTGCTGGAACCTATTCCCTATGAATTCATGGCATAATAGGTGTTAAAAAAAAAAAAATGAAAGACCTCTGGACTGTAAAAAAAAAAAACAAGGCAGACCAAGGAAAACAAAGGTGTCAAGGCAAAAATTAATTACATGTTTGGCCGCTTCCCCTGAGAGGGGTTGGGCAAAAATAAAGCCAAAATAAGTATTTATCAGCACATGTAAATATTGTAAATGGCCAAAAGAAGGCATATGAGTAACATCTATTTGCACAAGGTGTTTGGCTTAAGACCTCTGGGAGGTCTTATTTTACAGCAGGATACTTTTGCTGGTGGAGTATATGTTGCAGAATTGTCAATATTTGAAAAATCCCTTCTGAAACAGAGGCAATGAAACCCTTTTTAAAATGTTGAATGGCCTCCACCACATCCTTGCTGTCTGAGTAGATGTTAACTGCCTGAGAGTGATCTCTGAGAACCATATAAGCAGCATAAAACTCAGCTCACTGAGCAGAAGTAAATGGGTTGGCCTCCACCTGAGAGCTGCCTGCTGTAAAATACGTGGCTTGCCCTGAACGGCTGCAGTCAGTAAACACCAATTGAGCTAAAGGAATTGGCTTTGTTTGGATAATTTTAGGAAAAATGAAGGGGTGTAGTTGTGCAAATGAAAATATTTTAGATGAACGCTAATGACATGCTGTCTGTCCTGTAAAATCTGGAAAGCATGGTCCCCAGTCCTGAGCAAATTACCACAGCCACAATTGTTGAGTGGTGTTATATGGCACAATGACTGTATTGGAGTCTCGACTAAAGATCTGATAGCATCACTCTCTACCCTTAGCTATTAGAGAAGCAACTGCTGAGCAGTAAGGTGTTAAAGACTTAGGTGGGGTGTTAGCTAAATGTAACCACTCCACAGGGGAGTCTTTTTGCCACAGCACTGCAGTGCGTGTAAGAGCAGTCTGTAAGATAATTAGATCTAAGGGAAGTTGCGGGTCAATGTGAGTTAGTTGAGTCTGAGCTATGGCTTCTTCCACTTGTTTGAGAGCAAGTTTTGTTAGTTTGATCGAAGTTCTAGAGGAAGTAGGATCAGGATCACCCCGCAAAATAGTGAAAAGTGGTGTTAATTGGCCAGTAGTCAATTTCAGCCTAGGGCGACACCAATTAATGTCTCTGAGGGGTGTTTGAAAATCATTTAAAGTGTGTAAACAGTCCCGGCTAATTTGTAGTCTCTGAGGACGAATAGTAAGGCCAGAAATGATTGTTTCTAGATCCTTAAAAGGAGCCAATTTTTGTACTTTTTTTGGTGTCATTCATTACCAGAAAGGACTGATTAAGGGCCAATTCTAAATCCCCAAAAATTTGCCTTAAAATTTCTTCAGACGAATGTGCCACAAGAATATCATCTATATAATGAATGATATATGCTGATTTGTATTTTTGTCTAGTAGATTCTAAAGTTTGGGGAAGGTACTGAGAATATAAAACATTTTTGGTCAATTGGATGTAAGGGAATAGTAAAAAAGGCATCATTATGATCCAGACCCAAAAGATGGTAATCTAATGGAATAGCAGTTGGAGTGGGTAAACGTGGTTGCAGAGCACCCATAGGCTGCATTGTGGCATTAATAGCTCATAAATTTTGTAAGAATTTTATTTGCCTGATTTTTTTCTTTACTACAAATATTGGAGCAATTTAGGGACTGTTAGTAGGTTTGATATGTCTTGTTTTTTATTGTTCCTCCAGTAATTGAATACTAGCCCTCAGCCTCTTATTTTTTAGGGGACACTGATCAATCCATACGGGTTTATCAGATTTCCATTTAATTTTGTCAGTCATATGGGGGAGGCTGCGACCACGGCCCTTAGGGTAAATTTGAATATCCGGTTTCAAAATGACTTTTGATGAGCCTGTAATGGTTCCAAAACACCTTCTGCATTTTTGTCAAGTCCCTGTGTAGGTAACAGTCCCTGACTCATCATTATATTTGTCACTTTACAAATATACCCCCATTTGCTGCAAAACATTTTGACTCCAAAGAGTTACAGGTAAAGTTTCTAAAACATAAGGCTGGAATAACCCAGAATGTCTTTCATTATCTTGTCAGGAAAGAAAGAAAGCACCACCGTGCCCTGGGGAGCGTAGTCCCCAGACACCCTGGAGGGAAGAACAGTTTTTTTGCACAGGCCAAGCAGTAGGCCACTGTTCTTGGGTCATAACTGACACATTTGCCCCTGTGTCAACGATACCTTGAAATTTGCACCCCTGAATTGTTAAGGTAAGCACTGGGCGCTCTTGACTAACCAGCTGCTCCCAGAGGGTGTAGTCAGAATGACCAAACCCTTTATCTCTACGAGGGCTGTTGGAAAGAAGTCGCCCCTTCTGTAAAAAGGGGAGAATGATAAGTTAAGCAATAGGCTGACCAGGAAGAACTTGAATAATATTGATGAAATAAGCCTGAATTAAAATTTCATCTGTGTAATTAGCATTTTTAACTCCAGGTAGTACTAAAAAGTCTTTTGAAGCAAGACTACTCTGCCCAACAAGCAGCTCCACAGTTGCACAGGGCAGTGGCCCCCTAACTCCACTGGGAAGACGTTGTACTTCCATACCTGGTGTTAATATGAGCTGGGCGGTGATACAGAGGTTCAGTCCTGTGCTATCTGGGGTGGCATGGAAGAGACTGTCGCTCCCCTGGGGCCACTGCTTGTGGGGGAATCAGGGAGAGAGGGGCAGCTGTCAAGTTGGTTTGAACCACCCCTATTGTTTGAGGGGGCCAGGGCAGGCCCGTTTTCTTGTTTCCCAGCCCTCCCAGTGGACAGCCATTGATGTCAGTTTGGGAATGGCATTGAGATGCCCGGTGTCAGCCTTTACAACATTTTGGGCACAATCGAGGGGAAGGGGCTTGGACTGTGGCAGGTCCTTGGAACCCCTGGGGTAGGCCCCTATCACTGTATGATACACAGTACGCCCTGTACTCCCAGGTGAACTGTCTCCTTTTGCCACACCGGAAACAAGTTTTAGATTTCTTTTTAGGATGTTTACCTTGAAGAGCAGACGCTAAAGTCAGTCCCTGGACACATGCCAGACCAACATCTGCACAAAAGCAAATGAAATCATTTAGAGTAGCTTTGTAAGGTCGCAAGATGGCTTGGCATGTTTTGTTTGCATTTTTAAAAGCCATTTGCTTTGCTGACACATTGCCAGCGTTTGGGTCACCTATAAGCCTTTCTACTGCCTGAAGCAGGTGGGCAATCAATCTGCATACGGTTTCTCCAGTCCCTGGATAATTTTACTAAGTTTCTGGGACTTTTTTACCTTTAGTTGGAAGAGCCCTCCAAGCCTGTGCAGGATAAATATTTATTTGCTGATAAGCCTCTAAAGGATAGCCAAGCTGATTCTGTAAGGATTCAAAGTTTCCACTACCCGCTAACATGTCCATAGATACATTCACACCATGAGCTGTATTGTGCTCAGTCTGCTGACTACATCTATTATGGTAATCAGATTTCCACTTTATATAATTTTCTGGATTCAATCATGCTTTTGTAAGGCTATACCAATCCTTAGGGACCTAGGCATCATTGGCCAAGGCATCCAAGAGAGTTATCACAAATAAAGAAGTAGATCTGTAAGAGGCTTAAGCTGTTTTTTAGATTTTTGAGTAATTTAAAAGACAAAGGATCATGGTGTCTCGGCATCTGCCCTGGATTATTAGAGTCTGGGCGTATTAGCACAGGGCAAACCTGAGACCCCTCAACATCCTCCCCTCGTGTCATTGCCCCATGTAAACCAGCCTGCGGGGGGCAGATCTTAATGTTGTACCCGAGTGAGTTAAGGAACGTGCCACACTCTGAGATTGAATTATGAGTCCTTTATTATGCTGGAGACTGACAGGAGGCTAATGCCCAAAATTCTCTTGGCCCCTAAGAAAAAGTTAGGTGGATTTTTATACCCTAGTTTTAAAAAGGGAGGGGGAACCTAGCTGAAGCAAATTATTCACAGAAGCAGAGTAAGCAAAAAGTTAAAAGATCAACTAGTACATGAGAAATAAAACAGTGCCAGGTGCGAGGGGTAAAGTCGTCACAAAACACACACAACTTCTGTAGGTGATGGGGGCTCTGGGCACTGGACAGCACCTGCCCGCATTCCCAGGCTCCGCTGGCACCACTTAACTCGGCCTCTTATCAACAAATGCATTCCTGGAGGTGCCCAGTGTCAGCCCGC
>CAUYNB010079541.1:0-28810 GCA_963574225.1 Lagothrix lagotricha
GCTGGGGCAGGCATAGCTGGAGGGTGGGGCAGTGGAAGGTGCGGGCCTCTGTCCTCCCAGATCTCACGCCATCATGACAGCTGCCAGACTGCGCTGAGCCAGTCCTGGTTCCACAGCCTATGAAGAGGGCAAGAGGTCTGTTTCTCATCATTTGAACAATACAACTTTCTGTTTACAATAGTAACACTGGTTTGTTGCTAAAAAAATTTTTCATAAAGCACACAAAGGTTTAAAGAAAGAAGGATACTGAGAAATCACTGAATTTTACAGTTTATGAGGGTGAAGTTTATGGTCTATGAATGATGTCTCCATTTTTTTTTAAAGGAAATGTTCCCCCAGTAATCCCAATCTTGAGATGAAGACTGTTAAAATATCTTCCAGGCTGCCCGGTTTTTTTTGTTTTTGTTTTTGTTTTTGTTTTTGTTTTTTGGTTTTTTGTTTTGTTTTGTTTTGTTTTTTGAGACTATCACTCTGTCACACAGGCTGGAGTGCAGTGGCACAATCTCGGCTCACTGTAACCCCCGCCTCCTGAGTTCAAGCAGTTCTCCTGACTCAGCCTCCCAAGTAGCTGGGATTACAGGCATACACCACCAAGCCCAGCTGATTTTTGTATTTTTAGTAGAGACGGGGTTTTACCATGTTGGCCAGGCTGGTCTCGAACTTCTGACCTCAGGTGATCCACCTGCCTCAGCCTCCCAAAGTGCCGGAATTACAGGCATGAGCCACCGCTCCCGGCCAAGGCTGCCAGTTTCTAACTGGCTGTTTTTGATACAGTTTTTTAATGTATTGAGAATTTGCAACAATAGCTCAAGGCACTTCATATACTCTTTATACTCAAATATACCAGCTGTTCACACTTGCCCTATTCTTTCTTTAATTGTTCTCTCTCACTCTCATTCCATCATTCACTGTGTGTATATACACATTTATGTATGTCTATGTGTTTATGTACAAATTGCATGTGGATATGTGTGTATATATCTATGTATACACAGAAAGATAGTTACTTATAAGGCATATATACTATATGTATTATGCAGTTACATGTACACAGAATTATGTGTATGTATCTATACATGTATACATATTGATTTATTTCCATCTATTTGAAATTCAGTTGGAGACATTATGCCCCCTTAACCCTAAAGACCTCAGTGGATATTTTCTAAGACCAAGACCCTTTCTTCCCTCCCTCCCTTCCTCTCCCATCCCTTCCCTCCTCCTTCCCCCTTCTCTCCCCCTTTTCTCCCCTTCCCTCCCTTTCCCTTCCCTCCCCTTCCCTCCCCTTTCCTCCCCGTCCCTCCCCTTTCCTCCTCTTCCTTCCCTTTTCCTCCCCTTCCCTCCCCTTTCCTCCCCTTTTCCTCCCCTTCCCTCCCCTTTCCTCCCCTTCCCTCCCCTTTCCTCCCCTTCCCTCCCCTTTCCTCCCCTTCCCTCCCCTTCCCTCCCCTTCCCTCCCCTTTCCTCCCCTTCCCTCCAGTTCCCTCTTCCTTCCCTTCCTTCTTCCTTCCCTCTCTCTCTTTTATTGAGACAGGGTGTGCTCTGTCACCTGGGCTGGAGTGCAGTGGTGCAATCATGCTTCACTACAGCCTGGACATCCTGGGTTCAAGTGATCCTCCCTCCTCAGCCCCCCAAGTAGCTGGGATGCACCACCATGCCTGGCTAATTCTTTTGGTTTTTAAGAGACAATGTCTTGCTTGTCACCTAGGCTGGAGTACAGTGATGTGATCACAGCTCACCTCCAGCCTCAAACTTCTGGGCTCTAGCAATCCTCCCACCTCAGTGTCCCAAGTAGCTGGAACTACAGTCACTACTTTTTTTTTTTTTTTTGGCAGAGAGAAGGTCTCCCTGTGTTGCCCAGGCTGGTCTTGAACTCCTGACCTTAAGCCATCCTCCCACCTCAGTATCCCAAAGTGCTAGAATTACAGGCATAAACCACTGGCACCCAACAAGCTGGTGCTGTGTCCTTCTGATACATTGCCATAATTCTTAGAGTTCCCTTACTTTCTGGCACAAAAAATGCTCCAGAAATATATTTTTTTCTGCCCCGATCCTGGAGCCAACCTCTTCTCTAAGCAGTCATGATGACTTGTAGTTCTTCCAAACATATGTACTGTTAAAAAAAATATATTGGCTGGGCATGGTGGCTCATGCCCGTAATCCTAACACTTTGGGAGGCCAAGGCGAGTGGATCACCTGAGGTCAGGAGTTTGAGACCAGCCTGACCAACACGGAGAAACCCTGTCTCTACTAAAAATACAAAATTAAGACCAGGTGTGATGGCTCATACCTGTAATCCCAGCACTTTGAGAGGCCAAGGCAGGTGGATCGCTTGAGGTGAGGAGTTCGAGACCAGCCTTGCAAAAGTGGTGAAACTCTGTCTCTACTAAAAATACAAAAATTAGCCAGGCATGGTGGCAGACACCTGTAATCCCAGCTATTCAGGAGGCTGAGACAGGAGAATTGCTTGAACCCAGGAGGCAGATGTTGCAGTGAGCCAAACATCACAACATAGCATTCCAGCCTGAGCAACAGAGCAAGACTCCGACTCAGAAAAAAAAAATAGCTGGACATAGTAGCACATGCCTGTAATCCCAGCTACTCAGGAGGCTGAGGCAGGAGACTCACTTGAACCCAGGAGGCGGAGATTGTGGTGAGCCAAGATTGTGCCATTGCACTCCAGCCTGGTTAACAAGAGTTAAACTCTGTCTCAAAAAAAAAAAAAAAAAAAAAAGCACTACAGCCACACATATATGCACTTTTCTGAATAATAACAGAATCATACTATTGATACTGTTCTTTAAACTTTTAAAAAAAATTTTTAGCAATAGATTATGGGAATCTTTCCATGTTATCAAATACAGATTTGTGACATCCTTTTTAGTGAGTGTTAAGTGTTTTATCTTATGGTTGGACCATAGATCACTTAACTAATCTCCTAAATTAAATAGGTGTGTGGTGCTGAAATCAGGGCTCACAGAAGCCTGGAACTCCTGGGCTCAAGCGAGGCATCTAAGTTGTTTATTATTTGTTTACCTTTATGCATAATACTTCAGGTAAAGCGCTTTTTGTGTATGCATCTCTGCACAGTCCTATGAGCATATCCTGAGGACCGTTTTCCAGAGGGAGATTTGCTTACAAGGACAGTTATTCCAATGTCCTCCACCCACTGTGTGCTAGTCCATGACTTCTCATACCTTGACCATCCCTGGATATTATCTATTTTTTAAATAATACTTGCCAGTTAGATCAGGTGTGGTGGCTCATGCCTGTACTCTCAGGTTTTTGGGAGGCTGAGGCAGGAGGATTGTTTGAGCCTAGGAGTTTGAGACCAACCTGGGCAACACAGCAAGACCTCATATCTACAAAGAAATTTAACAATTAGCAGGCATGGTGGCATGGACCTGTAGTCCCAGGTACTTGGGAGGCGAAGGTGGGAGGATTCTTTGAGCCCAGGAGGTCAAGGCTGCAGTGAGGCATGATTGCACCACTGCATTCCAGCCTGGGCAACAGAGGGAGACCCTGTCTCGAAAAGAAAAAAAAAGAAAAAGAAAAAGAAAAAATGTCATTTAAAGGCTAAAAGTAACATCTCATTTTATGACGTACAATCTTTTTTATTACTGGAGAGCTTGACATTTTTCATAATGAACTTTTATAATGCTTTTTGTGGATTACCTTCACTTTTAACAGTTCTTTTAAAAATTTTGAGATAATTTGTACCTTACAGAAGAGGTACAAAAATAGTACAGAGTGTTTCTTTACATCTTTTATCTGGCTTCCTGTTGGCTGACATCTTCTATAACTACAGAACATTTATCACCACTAAGAAGTCAACCTTGCTGCAATATTAAGTACCCGGCTGATTCAAATTTCATCATCTTTTCCCATTTCCATGTGTTTCTTGTGTTCCATGATCTTATCCCGGATCCCACATTTATTAAGCTAGTTTGTTCACTTTTTGTTGATTTGTTGGAGATATTTATATACTAAGGACTTCAACTTTTTGTCTCTTGTTCCTCTGACAAAGTATTTCCATTTTGATTTTTCACTTTGGTGATGACTTTCAAGAGTCAGGTGGAAGGTGACATAGGATGCTGCTGACATCCTGGCTTGTGAGGGTTATAGGGCACAGATTTTATGCCAGATCCTCCACACACTGCTCACCTTCTGTACCCTCCCAGACTTTCTGTTTCTCTAACACACATTGAGGAAACGGTCACATGTCACCTTGTGAAACCTTGATATTTTATCCTACAAAGTTGTGCCTACCTCAAGTAGAGCCTACATCTTAGACCATATCACGGTTTGCAAATTGTTTCAACATCTGTTGGGTGATGCAGAGTGAATGGGGCCCAGCCAGTCACCTTGTTGAGGAACATTTCAGTGTGTCCTCACCCTCAAGGAGAAGGGGGGTGTCCCATCCATTCAGGGTAGGGTGCAAAGCCCTGCAGAAGTGGGCACTGTGAGTGCGGCCAGGAGCTGGGCTGCAGGCTTCCTGGTTGCTGACACAGCTTTGCTGCTGTGTTTGATGAGCAACACCAGGGACCAGTGAGGGGCCCCCACGTCCCACCCAACAGCCTCAGACCTGTTCTCACCCCCTGTGGTTTGGGAACTCAGTGTCTTGCTGACACCTTCTGGGTAATTTGCAAGTGAAGGAATTGACAGCTGGTGCTCCAGGCCACCCAAGAGACTCCGCCATCAGTCTGTCACCCAGGCCACAGGGCACTTTTAGACAAACTCTGTTGGGGGAGGAGGGAGGTGGACACACAGATTAATTACTTTCAGGCTGCAGGGAAGGCACTTCTGGTGAGGAACATCACAGTGACACAGCAAGACTCTGAAAAAAAGGAAAAAAAGAAAATTGGGCTGGGCGCAGAGGCCCACACCTGTAATCCTGGCACTTTGGGAGGGTTAGGTGGGAGGATCACTTGAGCCCAGGAGTTTGAAAACAGCCTGGGCAACAGAGCAACACCCTGTATTTAGAAAACATTTGAAAAAATTAGCCAGGGTGGGACTACGCTCCTGTAGTGTTAGCTACTCAGGGAGGCTGAGGCAGGAGGAGCACTTGCATTCAGGAGTTTGAGACCAGCTACTCAGGAGGCTGAGGTGGGAGCATCGCTTGAGCCCAGGAGGTCAAGGCTGCAGTGAGCTGTGATTGCACCACCACACTCCAGCCTAGGCAGGGAAGCCAGACCCTGCTTCCTAAATAAATAAATAAATAATAAAATAAAAAAGACCAGCCAGGCATGGTGGCTTACACTTGTAATCCCAGCACTTTGGGAGACTGAAGTGGTGGATCATGAGGACAGGAGATTGAGACCAGCCTGGCCAACCTGGTGAAACCCTGTCTCCACTAAAATACAAAAAATCAGCTGGATGTGGTGGTGTGAACCTGTGGTCCTAGCTACTCCAGAGGCTGAGGTGGGAGGATTGATTGAGCCCAGGAGGTCGAGGCTGCAGTGAGGTATGATGGAGCCACTGCACTCTAGCTGGGGCAACAGAGCAAGACCCTGTGTCTAAAGAGAAAAGAAGAAAGAAAGATAAAGAGAGGGAGTGAGGGATAGAGAAAGAGAAAGAAGGAAATAATGAATGAAAGGAAGGAAGGGAGAGTGGGAGGGAGGAAGAAAGAGAGAGACAAGGAAAGAGAAAAAGGAAGGAAGAGAGAGAGAGGGAGGGAGGGAGGGAGGGAGAAAGAGAGAAGGAAGGAAGGAAAGAAAAAGAAGAAAGAAAAAAGAAAAAGAAGAAAGAAAGAAGGAAAGAAAAAGAG
Source organism: Lagothrix lagotricha (assembly GCA_963574225.1). NCBI lineage: Eukaryota > Metazoa > Chordata > Mammalia > Primates > Atelidae > Lagothrix > Lagothrix lagotricha. Next base: position 5,765 of record CAUYNB010079541.1, read on the forward strand.
ACTCTGGCCAGCTGGGCATGGTGGCTCACGCCTGTAATCCCAGTACTTTGGGAGGTTGAGGCAGGTGGATCATCTGAGGTCGGCGGTTTGAGACCAGCCTGGCTAGCATGGAGAAACCTCATCTCTGCTAAAAATACAAAATTAGCCGGGCATGGTGGTGCATGCCTGTAATCCCAGCTACTTGGGAGACTGAGGCAAGAGAATTGCTTGAAACCAGGGCGAGCCAAAATCGCATCGCTGCTGTCCAGCCTGGGCACCAAGAGCGAGACTTCATCAAAAGAAAGAGAGAGAGAGGGAGGGAGGGAGGGAGGAAGGGAGGAAGGAAAGAAGGAAGAGAGAGACTCAGCCAGCCTTTCTTCCCTGGTTCCCTGACAGCTCAGAGATAACCATTATGCCCCTTAACCAAGCAGCAGCTGAGCTGAAAAACAGCCTTTTGCAGGCCCTTCCAGCAGCCTTGGAGGAACCATGAGCGCATTTAATAGACAGGACCCTGAGGCTCAGATAGCAAGTGGGGTTTCACACAAGAGCAGGAGACGAGGCAGAGAAACAGATCGTCGTGCACACCCTGTGGGAATGGAATAAGACCCAGCCTGGCAGCTCCTCACATGGGTAAACATGGAATTAGCATAGAGCCCAGCAACCCCACTCCTGGATAGAGACCCCACAGAATTGGCAGCAGGGGCTCACAGTCTCACTCTGTCACCCAGGCTGGAGTGCAATGGCGTGATCTTGGCTCACTGCAACTTCTGACTCCCAGGTTCAAGCAATTCTCCTGCCTCAGCCTCCTGAGTAGCTGGGATTGCAGGTGTGTGCCACCACACTCAGATAATTTTTGTATTTTTAGTAGATATGGGGTTTCACCATGTTGGTCAGGCTGGTCTAGAATTCCTGACCTTGTCATCCACCCACCTTGGCCACCCAAAGTTCTGGGATTCCAGGCCTGAGCCACTGAGCCCGGCCAGGTTTGGGATTTTGTTTCCTTGTGTGAATTGTGGGCTCACGTCCTTTACCATCTTTCCACTGTTGGAAGAGGACCATCTGCCTCTGGAAAACCTTCCAGCACCTTCTGCTCATGGCTGAGACTGGGCCTCTGGGCTGTGTCTCTCTCAAGCTCCTCCTGGGGCCCATTGTGGGGCTGCGTCCTCAGGGATTTAGTTTCTCCTTTGCTCTCATGAGTTCACAGCTAAGTGGGTGTGGAGATGCCCATTTTACAGATGGAAGAGCTGAGGTTTGCAGATGCCACTTCCCCCGTGCACACAGGCCCCATCCATGTGTGGCTGGGAAGGGAAGTTTCCTTCCTGACCTGAGGCCCAGTTCGAGCTCTCCCTGTCTCCCCATGCCTGACTCCCATAGTCGGTTTGTGTTGCTATGAAGAAATAGATCTGAGGCTGAGTGATTTATTAAGAGGTTTGCCAGGCGCCACAGCTCACGTCTGTAATCCCAGCACTTTGGGAGGCCGAGGTGGGCAGATTACTTGAGATCGGGAGTTTGAGATCAGCCTGGCCAACATGGAGAAACCCCATCTCTACTAAAAATACAAAATTAGCCACATGTGGTGGTGTATGCCTGTAATCCCAGCTACTCACTCAGGAGACTGAGGCAGAAGAATCACTTGAACCCCGGGAGGCAGAGGTTGTGGTGAGCTGAGATTGCATCATTGCACTCCAGCCTGGGCAACAAGAGTGAAACTCTGTCCCCCACCCAACAAAAAGAGGTTTATCTGGCTCACTGTTCTGCAGACCATACAAGCATGACACCAGCATCTGCTGGGCTTCTGGTGAGGTCTCAAGAGGCTTCCACTCATGGCAGAAGGTGAAGGGGGAGCGGGCATCTCATATGGCGAGAGAAGAAGTGAGAGAATGGAGGGAGAAGGTGCCAGGCTCTTCTTAACAACCAGGTTGTCCGTGAACTAACAGAGCAGGAACTCACTCATTCCCAAGGGGCAGATCACCAAGCCATTCATGAGGGATCCACCTCACAACCCGAATGCCACCCACCCAGCCTCACTTCCAACACTGGAGGTCACATTTCAGCGTGAGATCCAGAGGCATGAACATTGGCCTGTGTCACTGACCTTGCTTAATCCTGTGCTGCCGGATTCTGGGATTTTGCATGTTTTTGTTGTCATTGTTCTCGTGTGGTGATTCTCAGCTCGGGCTGATTCTGCTCCCCAGAGGACACCGGGAGATGTCTGGCAACATTTGTAGTTGTCATGGCTGGGGGATGGGTGATGTCTGGGGGCATCTGTGGTTGTCACAATGGGGGCTGCACCTGGCATGGAGTGGGTGGGGGCCAGGGAGGCTGCTCAGCACCCTGCAGTGCCCAGGACAGTCCCACCCCAGAGAATGGTCTGGCCACAGTGTCCACAGCGCTAAGAGGAGAGACTCTACTTAGTATAATATCAGCAAAGGACCATATTTTGCATGTTTTGTTTAAGAATGAAGATGATGACTATCTGTTTTGTAGCCATTTCTGCTCTAGCAGCTACACTGTATCCTTTGTGGAACTGGACCCCAGCAGCACCTCGTGCTGGGGCCTCAACCATTGCTGAGTTTTGTGTGTGTGTGTGTGTGCGTGCGCCTGTGTGTATATGTGTATGTGTGAATTTGTGTGTATATGTGTGTGTGCGAATTTGTGTGTATATGTGTGTGTGCTTGTCTGTCTGTATGTAAATATGTATGTGTGATATATTTCTGTATATATGTGTATGCATGTGTGTGTATGTATATATATTGTGTGTATATGTGTGTATGTGTATATATGTCTGTACATGTGTATGTATATATGTGTGTACATATGTGTATATCTGTGTGTATATGTATGTATATATGTGTATATGAGTGTATACGTGTATATGAGTGTGCATATGTGTGTATGTGTATATGTGTGTTTGTGTATATATGTGTATGTGTATATGTGTGTATGTATGCGTATGTCTATATATTTATTTCTTTGTTCTCTCTCTTCATATATACATATATATATATTTTCCCAAGATGCAGTCTTGCTCTGTTGCCCAGGTTGGAGTGCAGTGATGGAATCTCAGCTCACTGCAACCTCAACCTCCCAGCCTCCAGGGACCCTCCTGCCTCAGCCTCCCAAATAGGTGAGACTACAGGTGCACACTATCACACTAGCTACTTTTTTGCATTTTTTCGCAGAGACTGTATTTTGCCATGTTGCTTGGGCTTGTCTTGATCTCCTGAGCTTAAGAGATCCACCCGCATTGACCTCCCAAAATGCTAGGATTGCAGGCGTGAACCACCTCACCTTTGTGTGTGCATACATGTGTATGTGTGTATATGAGTATATATTTGTGTGTATGTGTGTATATGTGTGTATGTGTGTATATGAATATATATATTTATGTATATGTGTGTATACGTGTATGTATTTTGTGTATATGTGTGTCTATATATGTGTGTATATGTGCACGTGTGTGTATGTGTGTATATATTTATGTGTATATGTATATGTGTGTATGTCTATATGTGTGGATATGTGTACATGTGTTTGTGTGTATATATTTGTGTGTATATGTGTATGTATGTGTCTATATGTGTGTACATATGCACGTGTGTGTATATGTGTATATATTTGTGTGTATATGTGTGTGTGTGTCTATATGTGTTATGTGCTCATGTGTTTGTGTGTATTTGTGTGTATATTTGTGTGTATATGTGTATGTGTGTGCCTAGGTTTTTATGTGTGCAGGTGTGTGTGTGTATTTGTGTATATATTTGTGAGTATATGTATGTGTATGTGTGTGTGTCTGTATATGTGTTTGTCTATATGTGTGTATATGTGCATGTATTTGTATGTGTGCTCACATGGATGCAAATCCCTCTTTGGGTGGCTGGTGTGCATGGTGAGGTGCATTTTCCAAGAAGGCTTTGTGAACACCCTACTTCCTGAGTTCCTACCGAATGGCAACACCCTTCTCTCCCTTCCATGCCTGAGTGTGTCCTGCCTGGGAACAGATAGGTGACTTCCCCATTGACCAGTTGACATTGCCCTGCCCCCTACTGGAGTCTCGTGCTCTGAACAGGAGACTTGTGACCTTTTAGGTCACCTGTGCCTCATCCTAGACCACAAGGCAACGAGCTTCTCCTGTAAAGGGCCAGAGACTCACTGTGTTCAGCTCTGTGGGCCAGACAGTCTCTGTCTCAAGCACTCAGCACCGCTCCTGTAGCACAGAAGCCTCACAGCCAGTGCCTACATAGGATATGACAGAGGACACCGGCCCAGCATGGTGATTCATGCCTACAATCCCAGCACTTTGGGAGGTCAAGGGGGGAGGATCACTTGAGCTCAGGAGTTCAAGACCAGCCTGGGCAACATGGCGAAATCCCATCTCTACAAAAAATGCAAAAATTTGGCTGGTGTGGTATTGTGCACCTCTAGTCCCAGCCACTCGGGAGGCTGAGGCAGGAGGGTCACTCGAGCCCAGGAGGTCCAGGCTGCAGTGAACTATGATCATACCACAGCACTCCAGCCTGGGCGACAGCGTGAGACCCTGTCTCAAAAAATAAATAAATAAAATAAAAATGGACAACAAAGAAGAAATAAACCTGCAGATGGAAAAGGTGTTTTTTGGAAGCATTGCTACAGAAACAATTACAGCCAACCCAATGACTTGACGTTAAGGAGCTTCTAGATTAAGGGTCAGCCAGCTAGGGCCCATGGTGAACAGTGTGATATTTTTGTTGTTTTTGTTGGATTTTCTTGTGTGTGTGTGTGTGTGTGTGTGTGTGTGTGTGTGTGTTTTGAGATAGAGTCTCACTCTGTCATCCATGCTGGAGTGCAGTGGTACGATCATAGTACCATTCAGCTCACTGCAACCTCTGCCTCCCAGGTTCAAGCAATTCTCCTTCCTCAGCCTCCTGAGTAGCTGGGACTACAGGCTCACACTGCCACTCCAGGCTAATGTTTTTTTTTTTTTTTTGTATTTAGTAGAGACATGGTTTCACCAGTTGCCCAGGCTGGTCTTGAACTCCTGAGCTCAGGCAATCCACCCATCTCGGCCTCCCAAAGTGTTGAGATTACAGGCGTGAACCACTACTCCTGGCCTTGTGGGTTTTTTTTTTTTTTTTTTTTGAGACAGAATCCTACTCTGTCACCCAGGCTGGAGTGCAGTGGTGCAATCTTGGCTCACTAGAACCTCTGACTCTCGGGTTCAAGGGATTCTCCTGTCTCAGCCTCCAGAGTAGCTGGGATTACAGGCATACACCACCACACTAGGTTAATTTTGTTGTATATTTAGTGGGCATGGTGTTTCACCATGTTGGTCAGGCTGGTCTTGAACTCCTGACCTCAAATGATCTGACTGTCTTGGACTTCCAAAATCCTGAGATTACAGGCGAAAACCACCATGCACAGCAACACTGTGTTTTGTAAATAAAGTTTTATTGGCACCCACCATGCCCACTCATTGACAAATTGTCCACAGCATCTCTCCTGCCTTTGCAGCCTAGTCAAGCAGTTGCAACACAGACTATCTGGTCCCCAAATCCAGAGAAGTTTGCCTGCTGCCCTTTTATAGGAAAATGTTGCCGGCCCCGGCCTTACAACCTCTACCAGTCCTTCAGTGGTGGGGGGTGGGACAGGAAGGAGGTATCCCCCCCACCATCGCCTTGGCCCAAATTCTGATCTGCTGTCTCAGACCCTTCCCCCAGAGCCAGACTAATCTGCCTCCTTGGGCTTTGTGAGTCTCCTGGGGCTGTTCCTTTTTTTTTTTTTTTTTTTTTAGATGGAGTCTTTCTCTGTCACCCAGGCTAGAGTGCAATGGCACAGTTTTGGCTCACTGAAACCACCACCTTCATCGTTCAAACAATTCTCCTGCCTCAGCCTCCCATGTAGCTGGGACTACATGCACCTGCCACCATGCCTGGCTCATTTATTTTGTATTTTTAGTAGAGACAGGGTTTCAGCATGTTGGCCACGTGGGCCAGACAGTTTCTCTCTGTGCATGTGTGCATATGTGTGCTTGCTGGTCTTGAACTCCTGACCTCGTGATCCCTCCACCTCGGCTTCCCAAAGTGATGGGATTACAGGCATGAACCACCACGCCCAGCCTTGTGGGGCTGTTCTTACAGGATTCATAGACGCAGCTGTTTAAACACCACAGGTTCATTCTCTCTCAGTTTTGGAGGCTGGATGTCCAAGGTCAAGGTGGAGGCAGAGCTGGGTTCTTCCGAGGCCACTCCCAGTTCCTGGTGGTGGCCAGCGATCCTTGGCCTTCCCTGGTTTATAGAAGTGACACCTCCACTCTCTGCCTTGTCACCCCGACCTTTTGTCTTTACAGCATTCTCCGTCCCATGCGCCTCTGTGTCCAAATGTCCCATTTATTTATTTATTTATTTAGGAGATAGGATTTTTCTCTGTCACCCAGGCTGAATGCAGTGGCACAATCATGGCTTACTTCAGACTGGATCTTTCTGGGCTCAAGCGATCCTCCCACTCAGCCTCTCGAGTAGCTGGGGTCACAGCCATGTACCATCACGCCCAGCTAATTTTTACATATTTTTGCAGACACAAGATCTTGCTATATCCAGGCTGGTCTCACTCTCCTGGACTCAAGGGATTCTCCCACCTTGGTCTTCCCAAAGTGCTGGGATTACAGGCATGAACCACCATGCCCAGCCTCAATTTATTTATTTTATTTATTGTTATTATTATTTGAGACAGAGTCTCACTTTGTTGCCCAGCCTGGAGTGCAGTGGCGTGATCTCAGCTCACTGCAGCCTCTGTCTCCTGGGTTCAAGTGATTCTCCTGCCCCAGCCTCCTGAGTAGCTGGGATTACAGGCACCTGCCACCATGCCCAGCTAATATTTGTATTTTTTAGTAGAGATGGGGTTTCACCATGTTGGCCAAGCTGGTCTCGAACTCCTGACCTTGTGATCCACCTGACTCAGTCTTCCAAAGTGCTGGAATTACAGGCATGAGCCACTTCGCCCAGCCTTCAATTTCCTTTAAAATCAGGAGAATATCATTCACCTGCTTCAATTTATTCTCCCACCAACACGTTCATAAAGCAGTAGTTTCTATGGATGGGGAATGGCAGATGTCATAATGAGATGCTGCGGGTGTCCCTCCACCCTGAACAGATCCCTCTCACCATTTAGACTTCTCCAGGCCCTAGTAAGGGGCTGAAACTCTCCATGAGGCAGCCAAGGTCTCTCTGTTTTTTTTTTTTTTTTTTTTTTTTTTAGACAGAGTCTTGCTCTGTCGCCTAGGCTGGCTGGAGTGCAGTGGTGTGATTTCGGCTCACTGCCACCTCCACCTCCCAGGTTCAAGTGATTCTCCTGTCTCAGCCTCCCAAGTAGCTGGGATTACAGTTGGCCACCACCACGCCTGGCTAATTTTTCTATTTTTAGTAGGGCTGGGGTTTCACCATATTGACCAGGCTGGTCTCAAACTCTCGACCTCAGGTGACTTGCCTGCCTTGGCCTCCCAAAGTGCTGGGATTACAGGTATAAGCCACTGTGTCCGGACCTCAAGGCCATTTCTGACTGGACTCTGGCTTGGCTCTGGCCACCAGCCCCCTGTCCATGCTCACATCCCAGCTCTGAACTCAGGGTGCTGTCCCAGCCTGCGCCTCTGCCCAGTCAGCTCTCACAGCCTTTCCAGCCCCGTATTCACACCCATGCTGCCCCTCTGGGCTAGGACACTGTCTCTGCTATGACATCTCTCTTAATTTCTTTTTTTCTCCTTAGTCGAGATGTAATTCACATACCAAAAAACTCACCCATTTAAGTTATACAATTTAATGTTTTTAGTATATTCACAGGGCAGACATTACCACTATCAGACTAGAACATTCCTTCCCCAAGAAGGAAACCCCAACCCCATCAGCAGTCACTTTCTATCCCTTCCCCAGCCCACGGCACCCAAGCTTTCCCTTCCTGTCTCTGTGGATGGGCCTGTCCTGGACATTTCATAGAAATGGGATTACACAGCCAGGCATGGTGGTTCATGCCTGTAATCCCAGCACTTTGGGAGGCCGAAGTGGGTGGATCACCTGAGGTCAGGATTTTAAGACCAGCCTGGCCAACATAGTGAAAAACTATCTCTACTAAAAGCATAAAAATTAGCGAGTGGTGGTTGCAGGCACCTGTAATCCCAGCTACCTGGGAGGCTAAGGCAGGAGAATCGCTTGAATCCAGGAGGTGGAGGTTGCTGTGAACCGAGATTGTGCCAACACACTCCAGCTTGGGTGACAGAGCAAGACTCTGTCTCAAAAAAAAAAAAAGAAAAGAAAAGGAAAGGAAATGGGATTACACAGCCAGGTGTGGTGGCTCACACCTATAATCCCAGCATTTTGAGAGGCCAAGGGGAGTGGATCACCTAAGGTCAAAAGTTCAAGACCAGCGTGGCCAACATGGTGAAACCTCAGCTTTACTAAAATCACAAAAATTATCCGGGCATGGTGGCATCCACCTGTCGTCCTAGCTGCCTGGTAGGACAAGGCAGAAGAATCGCTTGAACCTGGGAGGTTACAGTGAGCCGAGATCTCACCACTGCACTCTAGCCAGGTTGAGTGAGTGAGACTCTGTCTCAAAAAAAAAAAAAAAAAAAAGAAAAGAAAGAAATGAGATCACACGCTGCATGGTCTTTTGTGTCTGGCTTCTCTCACTGGGCATGATGTCCTCTTGTGCATCCATGTCGTGGCCTGTGTTTCAGCCTCACTCCTTTGATGGCTAAATTCTATTCCATTGAATGGATGGATCACATAGTGCTTATCCATTCATCCATTGACAGGTATTTGGGCTGTTTGCACTTTTGCCTGTTATGACTCATGCGTCTGTGAACTTTCCTATACAAGTTTCTGTGTAGACGTAGACTTTCAGTTCTCTTGGGCAGATACCTATGACTGGAATTGCTGGGTCACATGGAAACTATGTTTAACCTTTTGAGGAACTGCCAGTCCTTAACTTTAGAGGCTGTTCATCTCTGCAGCTTGGGGTTCTGCAGACACAGACCCTGTGCACAAGTCAAATCTGGCCCTCTGCCTGTTTTTACAAATCAAGTTTTACTGGCACCTGGCTCCACCCACTTATTTACATATAATCCACAGCCACTTTCTAGCTACTTGGGCAGAGATAAACAGTGTAAACAGAGACCTTCTGGCCCCCAGATTCAAAGTGTCTACTCTCTGATCGTTTACAGAAGAGTGTACTCATGATCTACCACCTGTGACAGGCAAGCTAATTGGCTATTTGTGGGTCTTAAGAATCCTTCCTTGGGCCAGGAGTGGTGGCTCACGCCTGTAATCCCAGCATTTTGGGAGGCTGAGGTGGGTGGATCACGAGGTCAGGAGTCTGAGACCAGCTTGGCCAACATAGTCAAACCCCAACTCTACTAAAAATACAAAAAATTAGCTGGGCATGGTGGTGGGCACCTGTAATTCCACCTACGTGGGAAGCTGAGGCAGGAGAATCACTTGAACCCAGGAGGCAGGGATGCAGGAAGCTGAGATTGCACCGCTGCACTCCAGCCTGGGCAACAGTGTAAGAGTCCATCTCAAAAAGAAAAAAAAATTCCTCCTTAAAAGTAAAATATAAATAAATAAATAAATAAATAAATAGAATGCCTCCTTTACCCTCACACTCTGCACAGAAAGCTCCATAAGGGCGGAATTAGATCTTTCAATTTTTAAATTGTTGTTTTCTACTATTATTTATGTATTTATTTTTGTTTTGTTTTGTTTGAGATGGAGTCACAAAAGCTCAGCTGATATTTTATTGTATTTATTTCATTTCATGTTGAGACAGGGCCTCACTATGTTGACCAGGGTGGTCTCAATCTCCTAGTCTCAAGGGATCCTCCATGCCTCAGCCTCCCAAAGTGCTGGGATTACAGGCATGAGCCATCATATATGGCCTGGCTTTTTCTTTCTTTCTTTCTTTCTTTCTTTCTTTCTTTCTTTCTTTCTTTCTTTCTTTCTTTCTTTCTTTCTTTCTTTTTTTGTCTGATAGGTGTTTCACTATGTTGGCCAGGCTGGTCTTAAACTCCTGACCTCATGATCCACCTGCCTTGGACTTCCAAAGTGCTGGGATTACAGGTGTGAGCCACCGTGCTCAGAGTTTCACTCTTGTTGCCCAGGCTGGAGTGCAACGGCGTGATCTTGGTTCACTGCAACTTCTGCCTCCCTGGTTCAAGCTATTCTCACCTCAGCCTCCCGAGTAGCTGCAATTATAGTCACCCACCACCATGCCCAGCTAATTTTTGTATTTTTAATAAAGACAGGGTTTCACCATGTTGATCAGGCTGGTCTCAAACTCCTGACCTCAGGTGATCTGCCCACCTCAGCCTCCCAAAGTGCTGGGATAACAGGCGTGAGCCACCTCATCCAGCCAGTTATTTTCTGTTAATGGCCAATGTATTTATTTCCTAAATTGCCATGCAAATTTCTTCAGATTGCAGGGCTTAAAATAACAGACATTTCTCCTCTCCTGGCTCTGGAGGCCAGAAGTCTGAGATCAAGGTGTCTTCAGGGCTGGACTCGCTCCAGGGACTCCAGGGTGAGGGTCCTTCCTTCCTCTCCCAGTTCTGGGGGCTCCAGGAGTGTTTGGCTTGTGGCTGCTTCACTCCAGTCTCTGCCTCCAGCTCCACACGGCCATGTCTTCTCCTCTGAGTCTCTAAATATCTCCTTGTTTTTGTTTGGTTGTTTGTTTGTTTGGAGACAGAGTCATGCTCTGTCACCCAAGCTGGAGTCCAATGGCACCATCTAGTCTCATTGCAACCTCTGCCTCTTGGGTTCAAGAAATTCTCATGCCTCAGCCTCCCAAGTAGATGGGACTACAGGTGTGCACAACCATGCCTGGGTAATTTTTGTATTTTTAGTGGAGATGGGATTTTACCTTGTTGTCCAGGCTGGTCTCAAACCCCTGGCCTCAGGTGATCCTCCCACCTTGGCCTGCCAAAGTTCTGGGTTTACAGGTGTGAGCCACCGTACCTGGCCGGTGTCTCTCCATCTTAAAAGGACACCAGTGATTGGATTTAAGGCTCACCCTATAAACAGGATGATGATTTCATCCCAAGATCCCCATCATCTTCCATCCACAGAGACCCCCCCTGTCTCTGAGGAGGTCACATGACTTCTGAGAGGATGTGAACTTTTGGGGGACACTATTCAACCCGCTGTATTCAAGCATTCAAAATACATTCTATTTTCCTTCCTTCCTTCCTTCCTCCCTTTCTTTTTTTTTTTTTTTTTTTCAGAGTTTTACTCTTATTTTCCAGGCTTGAGTACAGTGGTGCAATCTCAGCTTACTGCAACCTCCACCTCCTGGGTTGAAGTGATTCTCCTGCCTCAGCCTCTCAAGTAGCTGGGATTACAGGCATGCCCCACCATACCTGGCTAATTTTGTATTTTTAGTAGAGGCGGGCTTTCTCCATGTTGGTCAGGCTGGTCTCGAATTTTTAGCCTCAGGTGATCTGCCCATCTCGGCCTCTCAAAGTGCAGGATGACAGGCATGAGCCCCCACGCCTGGCCTTCTTTTTCTGGAGTTGAAAATTACCTACACTTAGAATGAACAGGAGTCAGCCCTTACACACGCTATCGCCATTCTCATTGGCTAATTATCCTTTGTTATTTCCTGCTGTTTCCCCCACCCCACCCAACCCCCAAATCCATTGTTTCCTCCATTCCTTGATTTGCAATGTTGCTGTGTTGTTTGCACATATATGAGCTTCAAATTCTCTCTGGACCAAGGAAGATGGGTGGGAAGGTTTAAATAACTTGACCATTGACAATTAGGCTAAAAATTCACACTTAAAATCAGCTCACTGAAGAGTTCACAAGTCTGGCCTAGGCCGGGCATGTTGGCTCATGCCTGTCATCCCAGCACTTTGGGAGGCCAAGGCGGGCGGATCACTTGAGGTTAGGAATTCAAGACCAGCCTGGCCAACATGGTGAAACCCCATCTCTACTAAAAAGTCCCAAATTAGCAAGGCATGGTGGTGCACACCTGTAGACCCAGCTACTAGGGAGGCTGAGGCAGGAGAATCACTTGGACCCAGGAGTCAGAGGTTGCAGTGAGCTGAGATTGCGCTATTGCACTCTAGCCTGGGCAACAGAAATGAAACCCTATCTCAAAACAAAAAAAAGTGTGACCTCAATAATGCTTTGGAGTGGTTCTCTTGGGATCCTAAGTAGAGTATGGGAACATTTCTGGTTGTCACTACTAGGGGGTGGTCCCCGCATGGAGTGGGTGGAGGCCAGGGATGCTGCTCAGCATTCGGCAATGCTGAAGATGGTCCTATCCCAGAGAAGCATCCAGCCCCGATAATGTCCAGAGTGCAGAGCTGGGGAGACCTGTGTTCATTATTGGAAAAATATTGAATCTGGCCAGGCACAGTGGCTCACACTTGTAATCCCAGCACTTTGGGAGGCTGAGGCAGGTGAATCATGAGGTCAGGAGTTCGAGACCAGCCTGGCCAACATGGTGAAACCGGTCTCTACTAAAAATACAAAAATTAGCCAGGTGCAGTGGCAGGCACCTTTGATTCCAGCTACTTGGGAGGCTGAGGCAGGAGAATCACTTGAACCCAGGAGGCGGAGGTTGCAGTGAACTGAGATTATGCCACTGCACTCCAGCCTGGGTGAGAGAATAAGACTCCATCTCAAAAAAATTTTGACTCTATCCCTTGTTCACACCGGACACCAGAATAAACTGATGGGGGCAGACGCTGTAAACTGGGGGATCCCAGCTCCTGGGACTCTCCTCCTCTCTCCCTCCCCACTCAGGGTGTGGATTTCAACATGTGCACCCCCTGGGATCTTAGCAGGGCAGAGGATCATGGGGCACATAGTCTCTTGGGGGTCTGTGGAATCCCCTAAGATTCCAGTGCACCCAGGGAGCGATTCTGCACCCCACACCAGGGTACACTAGGTAATGTCTGGGAGCATCTGCTCCTGGCATGGAGTGGGTGGAGGTCAGGGACACTGCTCAGGACCCTGCAGTGCCCAGGACAGTCCCACCCCAGAGAAGGATCCTGCCCTAATGTCCACAGTGCCAAGGGGAAAAACCCTGTTGTAGGTATTGAAAGTGAGTGTAGCTTTCAGCTGAACAGAAATCATGAGTATTCGTCATTTAAAAGAAAAGGAAAAGGGGAGGAGCACAGTGGCTCACACCTGTAATCCCAGCACTTTGGGAGGTTGAGGCGGGCAGGTCCTCTGAGGTCAGGGGTTCCAGAGCAGCCTGGCCAACATGGGGAAACCCCGTCTCTACTAAAAATACAAAAATTAGCCAAGCATGGTGGTGGGCACCTGTAATCCCAGCTACTCGGGAGGCTGAGGCAGGAGAATTGCTGGAACCTGGGAGGCGGAGGTTGCAATGAGCTGAGATGATGCCACTGCATTCCACCCAGGCCACAGAGCAAGACTCTGTCTCAGATAAAGAGAAAAGAAAGAAAGAAAATAGATAAATAAAAATTTTAAAAATATTAAAATTAACTTGCAGCAAGAAAAAGGAAAATAAATAAATAGAAAGAAAAAGATAAGAAAAAGGAACCCGCTGTAGATGTGCGTTCCTGGGGCTGAGCAGGTGGCAACCCCAGCACCTCTGGGGCTGTGGTGACTTAGGGCCCAGCTTCTGTGTGCACCTGCAGATCCCGAGGGTGTCACTGCCAACCCCTGAGTGGGCAGAGGGCACGATTGCCCGTCACGGACCCTGTTTCTTTCTGAGAAGCATTATGCAGAGAAACTTCTTATAGAAATGTTGGAGGAAGGAGATTCCCCTTGTGTCTCGCAGAAGGACATGCAAAGCTCAGAAGCAGGGCTTCCTGATTCTCTGGCTGCCCCAGGGAAGCTGCCTCTGCTGGGCACTTAGCTCTCGAGTGCTTTTCAGAGTGCAAAGAAGAGAAAGAAGCCAATGTAATTTCTCTCCTCCTGAGAGAGGCTCTTGTGGGCATTGTGTGTCCAAGAGTGCTGAGATGGCCAGGCATAGTGGCTCACGCCTGGAATCCCAGCACTTAGGGAGGCCAAGGTGGGTAGATCACCTGAGGTTGGGAGTTCAACACCAGCCTGACCAACATGGACAAATCTGTCTCTACTAAAAACACAAAATTAGCTGGGCATGGTGATGCATGCCTGTAATCTCAGTGACTCAGGAGGCTGAGGCAGGAGAATTGCTGGAACCTGGGTGGTGGAGGTTGCAGTAAGCCAATATCATGCCACTGCACTCCAGCCTTGGCATCAAGAGTGAAACTCCATCTCAAAAAAAAAAAAAAAAAGGAGCGCTGAGAGCCTGTATGGTCAGGGACTCAGGAGGCCAGCGTGCAGAGAGGAAGGGACAAGGGGAGGGCAGGGCCCCTCCTGGGCACAGAAGGGCAGTGGTGCTGTTGGAACCACAACTGTGACACGCTATAACCAGGGTCTCCCTGGGGCACCATGGACACTGGGGCCTGAGTCACTCTCTGGGCATTGCAGGGTGCTGAGCAGTGTCCCTGGCCTCCACCCACTCCATGCCAGGGGAACCCCCAGTCTTGACAACCACGGATGTCCAAAGACATTGACTAGTGTTCCCTGGGAGCAGAATCACCCTGGTTGAGACCCCCTGGGTCAGGGGATTCCACAGACCCCCAAGAGACTCTGTGTCCTATGATCCTCTGCCCTGCTGAGGTCCCAGGAGGCTGCACACATTGAAATCCATATCCTGAGTGGGGACAGAGAGAAGAGGTAAACCCAGGAGCTGGGGTCCCCTGGTTTACACCATCTGCCGCATTGGGAGCTTATTCTGGTGCCTACTGTGATCAGAAATTATACTCAATTGTTTTCCCACATAATTTTTTTTTGAGGTGGAGTCTCACTCTGTTGCCAGGCTGGAGTGCAGTGGCACAATCTCGGCTCACTGCAACCTGTGCCTCCCTTCCCAGGTTCAAGCAATTCTCCTGCTTCAGCCTCCTGAGTAGCTGAGACTATAGGTGCCCACCACCATGCCTGGCTAATTTTTGTGTTTTTAGTAAAGCCAGGGTCTCACCATGTTGGACAGGTTGGTCTCAAACTCCTGACTTCAAGTGATCTGCCCACCTCAGTCTCCTAAATTGCTGAGATGACAGGCGTGAACCACCACACCTGGCCTTGTCTCAAATAATGAATTCAGCGTCCCCCTGGGCCCTGTGCTCATCAGGGCTGGGTCCTTCTCTGCAGTAGGGCCATCCTCGGTACTGCAGCATCCCTGGCTTCGGCCCACCCCTTGCCAGGAGAACCCCAAGTTGTGACAACCACCATGTCTACAGTCACCGTCCAGGGTCCCCTGGGGGCAGGGTCACCCCCAAATGAGAATCATTGCCCTAGGAAAGGGCTGGGTAGGACACAGAAATAAGATGAGAGGGAACAGGGATCCTGCTGGGGCCCCCTAAAGAGGGCAGGACCTCTTCTCCTGAGGATCAACCCTGGGAGCTGGTGGGAGACAGACCCGTGGGATGGGGTGATGTGGGGACCAAGGTGGTTCCTGACTTCCTGCTGCAGCCAGACCCTGAGCACACTGAGGGGACACAAGGCACAGGCTGGGTCTGTCCTCTAGTCCCCTTCATTGTTCATGGAGTCTGTATTTGCAAATTTGACTCCTTGATGGTGTTTGTGAACCCCAAATCAACTCCTGGGGCAATTTCCCTGTCATCCTGGGACACCCGCAGAGGGACAGAAATTAGAGTCATGGCTGGGTGTAGTGGCTCACACATGTCATCCCAGTACTTAGGGAGTCCAAGGCAGGTGGTTCACCCGAGATCAGGAGATTGAGGCCAGCGTTTTTTTTTTTTCTGAGACAGAGTCTCAGTGTGTCATCCGGCTGGAGTGCAGTGTTGCGATCTTGGCTCACTGCAGCCTTTGCCTCCCGGGTTGAAGCGATTCTCCTGCCTCAGCCTCCGGGATAGCTGGAATTACAGGTGTGTGCCACCATGCCCAGCTAGTTTTTGTATTTTTAGTAGAGATGGGGTTTCACCATGTTGGCCAGGCTGGTCTTGAACTCCTGACCTCATGATCCCCCCGCCTTGGCCTCCCCAAAGTGCTGGGATTACAGGTGTGAGCCACCGTGCCAGGCCAGCTCCTGGCTTCTCAAAGTGTGGCTGGCGGCTCAGCAGAAGAGCAGTGGTAGTCTAAATGGAGGCACAGAACCAGGCATCTGGCCTCACTGTGTGCAAGTCTCAGCTCCATGACCTCGGCTGGTGTGGCCGCTCAGCAAGGCAGGGGCCTCCGCTTGCCGTGGGCCTCCTTGTCCACAAAACAGGAGGCTGCATTGTAGCTGGAGGGAGCAGATGGCTTCCTACCTCTCCCTCCAGGCCTTGGTGGGAGTCAAGAAAGACCACCGGGGGTGGTCTTTGTGGCCCCCTCATGATCCATGCACTCTGCAGCAGAGATGGATAAAGGGCCCAGCTCTATCTAGGATCCAGCTTGGAGCAGAGGATTCCATTCTATGGAAAACAACAGCTCCAAAGGGCCCAAGCCCACCCCACCCCTGGAGCCCACCCCATCCCTGAGATTCATCACGGGGCCATGGAGCCATCCGTTTCTTCCCATTGACCTCCTGGCCTGGGTGGCTCACATCAGACCCCAAGCCTTCCTGTCCCCTGTATACCTGTCATTTCCAACATTTGGGTTAATTGGTTTGCCCCCCAGTTTTCATTTTCCACTTCTCTTTTTGCCAGGCATATGGCTTCCATAAAACTGAAATCAGAGATGGATAAACACCCAAGTATTCCACGGGAAGGCTCCATTCCTGGATATTTTATTTTTCTTACACTGGTGTGTCTGATTGGCCGGACTTTGATGGTGGGGTTGGGGCCTCCTTGTTCTGAAATGGAATAACACAAGTTTCTAGAAGATAATTTGCCCCGATTCCCTGCAAGAGAAACATCCATGTCTTTTCCAAACGGATCAGCAGTAAAGAATAAAGCAGATCCTGCCCCCATTTCCTGTGGGGGGCACGACCATTTGGAATTACCATGTCTTGTTTTTGGTGCCAGGAACACGGGTCTCCACGAACAGCTGGAGGAAGCCCTGTGAGTTCCTTGTAAGTAAAAAATATGTCACCATGCTTTTCTCTTTCTCTCTCCTTTTTTAAACAGGGTGTACAGCAACCAGGGATTCCTGGGGAAATTAAAAAATGTATGTGGCATTTTCTCTTACCTCATGAGCTTGGACTATCTTGCTTTCTAGAACAAGGAAGAAACAAGCCTGTCTTTTATGTGTGCCTGACACATCAGGAGGCTGAGTCATCCCGCCAGAGGGCTCCGGGCTCAGAGCCAGAAAACCTCAGTTCAAATCCCAGATCCCCTTCCGCCAGCTCTGCCCTCTTTGGGTGGGTTCCTGTCAACTGTCTGCAGTGGAGAGAAAGTTCTCCATTCTGCAGGAAGGTTGCTAAGATTAAACAAGGATATAGATACCAAAATATAAAAGGGGCCGGGTGCAGTGGCTCACACCCATAAGCCCAGACAGGCGGGTCACCTGAGGTCAGGCTTTTGAGACCAGCCTGACCAACATGGCGAAACCCCAACCCTATTAAAAATACAAAAATTAGCAGGGCATGGTGGCAGGTGCCTGTAATCCCAGCGACTCGGGAGTCTGAGGCTGGAGAATCACTTGAACCCAGGAGGCGGAGGTTGCAGTGAGCTGAGATCATGCCACTGCACTCCATCCTGGGGGATAGAGCGAGACTGTCTCAAAAAATACATATATCTATATATATATTTATATATATTATATATATATTTATAATATATGTGTGTATAAAAAATATATGTAAAATATATACATATATTTTACACACACACATATACATAGATGTATACACAATGGTGTGCACCTGTAGTCCCAGCTACTCAGGAGGCTGAGGCAAGAGGATTGCTTGAGCCCAGGAGTTCGAGGCTGCAGTGGGCTATAATGGCACCAGTGCACTCCAGCCTAAGTGACATAGCAAGAAAACCTGGTATCTTAAAAAAAAAAAAAAATATATATATATATATATATATACACCCAGTGTGGTGGCACATGCTTGTAATCCTAGCATTTTGGGAGGCTGAGGCAGAAGGATCACTTCAGCCCAGGAGGTGGAGGCTGCAGTGAGCTGTGATTGCACCTCTGCACTCCAGGCTGGGCAAAGAGTGAGACGAGGTCTCTAAAACAAAGAAAGAAGATTTTTATAAATTCCGAGCACCATGCTGACATCTAAATCGGTATCTACGAGATATGAGTGGAACCCAAAACCACAGCTGAACTGTTTCATTTCTGTTTTTCTAGAAATTTGTCCATTGCATGTAGACGACCTCAATGGGTGCCCTACACTGGTTCATAGTAGTACAGTCCTCTCTGTTCATGCTTTTTATTTCCATAAGGTTGGTAGTAACATCCCCCTTTTGTTTCTTTTCTGCTTGGATTATCTGTATCTTACTTCTTTTTTGTTTTGTTTTGCTTTCGGTCAGCCCGCTAAGGGTTTGTCAATCTCTTTTCAAAGAACCAACTTTTGGTTTTGTGGATTCGACAGTTTTTCTCATCTCTGTCTCATTATGGCTGCTCTGATCTTTACAATTTCCTCCCTCCTGCTGGCTTGGGGCTGCCTTTGTTCTTCCTTTTCTGGTTCCTTAAAGCAAGTGGTTCTCAACCTTTTTGGCAGCATGGAGTGGTTTCCTGGAAGAGTTTTTCCTCGGACAGTGGGGAGGCAGGTGTTGGGGAGCGAGGAGGATGATTCCAGTGCATTACTTTTATTGTGCACTTTAATTCTGTTATTATTATATTGTAATATATAATAAAATAATTCCACAGCTCACCATAATGTAAGATCAGTGGGAGCCCGGAGCTTGTTACCTGCAACTAGATGGTCCCTGGGACAGGCATGGTGGCTCACGCCTGTCATCCCAACACTTTGGGAGGTTGAGGCAGGCAGATCACTTGAGGTCAGGAGTTCTAGACCAGCCTGGCCAACATGATGAAACTCTGTCTCTATTAAAAATACAAAAATTAGCTAGGCATGGTGGTGTGTGCCTATATTTCTAGCTACTTGGGAGGCTGAGACAGGAGAATCACTTGAACCCAGGAGGTGGAGATTGCAATGAGCCAAGATTGCACCACTGCACTCCAACCTGGGTGACAGTGAAACTCCATCTCAAAAAGAAAAAGAAAATACCGAAAAATAGAAAAAAAAGCCACCGCTCTACAGTCCAACTTCTAACAGGCCACAGACTGGTGGTAAGGGTCTGTGGCCCAGGGGTTGGGGATCCCTGTCTTAAGGTGTCAGGTGAAGTTGTGGAGTAGAGACCTTTATCTCTTCCTTCTGCAGGGGATCACAGGCAGTGGCTGCTCTCAGCACTGCCTGAGCTGTATCCGATACTTTGTGGTTAGGTTGCATTTCTGTCTTCCATCCTTCGAATTGGGGTAATTTCGAATTTCCCTTGTGGTTGTGTCTTGGGCCCACTGGCGGTTGAAGAACATCTTGTTTAATTTCCACATATTCCGTGATCATCTCAGAAAGGAAAGCAGAATCAGAAAGCAATTCTCATCAGGCACAGTGGCTCACACCTGTAATCCCAGCACTTTGGGAGTTCAAGGCTGGCGAATCACCTGAGGTCAGGAGTTGGAGACCAGCCTGGCCAACATGGTGAAACCCATCTCTACTAAAAATACAAAATAAGCCGGATATGGTGGTGTGCCTGTAATCCCAGCTTCTCAGGAGGCTGAGGCAGCAGAGTCACTTGAACCCGGGAGGCGGAGGTTGCGATAAGCTGAGATTGCACCATTGCACTCCAGCCTGGATAACAAGAGTGAAACTCTGTCTCACAAAATAAAAGAAAGAAAGCAATTTCGGTTGGGAATGGGCTTCTAGCCCCTGATCTTGGGACCCTTTAGGAGGCTGCATGCCCCTTGGGGCTTGATGGTGAGGTGGACACAGGGCTGGTTTGGGGTGGGGGAGTTTACCCTGGATTCTAGAACTAACAATCTGATGGCAGTGTCACTTGCATGGGCCAGTGGTGGGCACCTGTAGTCTCAGCCACTCAGGAGGCTGAAGCAAGAGAATTGCTTGAGCCCAGGAGTTCGAGGCTGCAGTAAGCTATGATTGCACCACTGCACTCCAGTCTAGGTGACAGAGCAAGACCCTGTCTCTTAAAATGTATAAACAAATAGGCTGGGTGCAGTAGCTCACACCTATAATCCCAGCACTTTGGGAGGCAGAGGTGGGTGGATCACTTGAGGTCAGGAGTTCAAGACCAGCCTGGCCAACAGGGCAAAACCACCTCTCTACTAAAAATTAAAAAATTAACCAAGCATGGTGGTGCACACCTGTAATCCTAGCTACTCAGGAGACTGAGGCAGGAGACTCACTTGAGCCTGGGAGGTGAAGGTTACAGTGAGTCAAGATCATGCCACTGCACTCCAGTCTGGGAACCAGAGCAAGACTCAGTCTCAAATATATATATTTATAATTATATATGTGTGTGTGTATATATATATTTGTTTATATATTTATATAAAAATATGTTTATGTATTTATAAAATATATATTTGTTTATATTTATTTATAAATGTATATATTTATATTTATGAATATACAAATTTATGCATATATAAAATATATTTATTTTTATATATTTATAGATTTATTTATTTATATCTAAATAATAATGAAAGATTGTGTGAAGACATGACTGACCAGCATGGCGGGGCTTTTCGGTTCCCTAGATTTTGCACCGGAGGCAAGTACCTCATGGCCTCACCCTAGTCCCGGCCCCACACACCTGACACGATGATGACGAAGACAGTGACGATTGAAAACGTGGCTGACTGCTGAGGAGTCACCATGTGCCACAGTGTCTCCTCTGATCCTTTCATTTCCTTCTCCATGAATAAAGCAGGGGTTCCTGCCCTTCCTGCTGTTTTCCTGACTGGGAGACCAGAGCTCCTTTGCTGGAGGTCAAACAGCCAGTGTGAGGTCCCTGGAGCCTACCCTGAGCCTGATACTCTGGGATACACAAGTGCTGGTGAAGGCAGCACGGCTGGATGGTGGGTGGCAGGGAGCTGCCCAGGCTGAGCTCAGTTGTCTCCAGGGGGGCAGGCTCAAGCCGCACACCATGTGGCTATGTGCTGTGGGGATTAGGTCTGTATGCAGCAGCATCTGCTGGGAGGGATGAGAAGAGCCTCCAGCGATGACATCAGGCAGCTCTCATCGGGCCCTGGCTAAGCCCCCTGGCCCTGTGCCAGCTGCCTGGCCATCCCCACCACTGACGCCTCCCCAGTCCTCCGCTCCCCCAACTCAGTGACTCAGCAGACACCTCTCCCATGCCCCCTGCAGGCTGGGCCCACTGCTCCAATTTCTTTAGTTCTCCTAGGATCCCTGGGGAGGAGCAAGGCTCATTGTCCCCATTTTATAGGTGGGGAAACTGAGGCTCAGCAACAAAAAGATGCACAAAGTCCGGGGGCCAGTCAGAGGCAGAGCGGGATTGCAGTCACGAGACTCTGGCCACAGAACAGCTGGTGGCCTCAAGCCTTGCAGGCCACCTACTCAACAGGCCCCTCAGAGCCCAGGAGGGCCACGATCACTATCCCTGGGGGACAATCACAGCAGCTGGGGTTTGGTGAGAATGTGAGCAGAGAAAGCGGGCACAGTGTCTCCTGCCTGTAATCCTGACACTTTGACAGGCTGAGGCAGGCAGATCACTTGAGGTCAGGAGTTCGAGGCCAGCCTGGGCAACATGGTGAAACCGTGGCTCTACTAAAAATACAAAAATTAGCCAGGCTTGGTGGTGGGTGCCTGTAATCCCAGCTCAGAAGGCTGAGACAGGAGAATTGTTTGAGCCCAGGAGGTGGAGGTTGCAGTGAGCCAAGATCACATCACTGCACTCCAGCCTGGATGACACAACAAAACTCCATCTCAAAAAAAGCCAGCAAGGAGGGTCACCCCGGGGGCCGGATGAAATGGTGCCTTCCTGGGGGCTGGATGAGACGGTGCCTCCCAGCCACTGCCGGGGCTCCTCCTGCATTCTGCTCACTTCCTGTGAGCTGGTTTCAACCTGAACCCTCTTTCCCTGTCCTGCAGGGATCCTGAGAGTCAGGGTGCCCAGACCCAAGGCAGCCATGTTTCCCCTTTCCACTGAGAGCTGCAAGAGACCTTGGTGCTTCCTTGGCAGCCCAGGACATCACCGTATTTCTGCATTAGCAAGAAAAGGCACAATGGAAATTGGATAAACAGGAAAAGAGGA
Source organism: Lagothrix lagotricha (assembly GCA_963574225.1). Lineage (NCBI taxonomy): Eukaryota > Metazoa > Chordata > Mammalia > Primates > Atelidae > Lagothrix > Lagothrix lagotricha. Next base: position 27,957 of record CAUYNB010079541.1, read on the forward strand.
TATAAGCATGAGCAAAACCACATACTCCGTCTGATTGTTAGAAATCCATGTGTGTCATCAAAACCTCATCTTCGAACAGAGGTGAAGACGAACTCAGTGTCACAGGAGTTTTGTGCACGCCAAGCATGCTGGCCCCAGCACTCTCACCCTCACCCAGGGTCTGGTGGCTGACCCCGGACATGGCAGCCCTGTGGTTCCTCCCTCCTGGTCAGCTGGTACCTGGTGTCTGGTAGCTGTCACTGTAGTAGCTGCAGTGGTGCCTCTCCAGAAGGTTCTGCGGGAGAGACTGAAATTCCATGCTTAGGATCACAATTCCCCCTGTGAACCTCCAGATAAAAACAAAGCCCTGGTCTATCAAGTGCAGTGTCTCATGCCTGTAATTCCAGAACTTTGGGAGGCCGAGGCAGGTGGATCATAAGGTCAGGAGATCAAGACCATCCTGACTAATACGGTGAAACTCTGTCTCTACTAAAAATACACAAAATTAGCTGGGCATGGTGGCGAGCACCTGTAGTGTCATCTACCTGGGAAGCTGAGGCAGGAGAAGCAGGAGAAGCAGGAGAATCACTTGAACCCGGGAGGCAGAGGTTGCAGTGAGCAGAGATAGTGCCACTGCACTCCAGTCTGGGTGACAGAGCAAGACTCTCTCTAAAAAAAGAAAAAAAGAGGAAAGAAAGAGAAAATGAAAGAAAGAAAAAAGAAAGAAAGAAAGAAAGAAAGAAAGAAAAAGAGAAAGAAAGAAAGAAAACATGACAGTTGGGGGGTAGGGGAGAGACAATGGGGGGGGGGGAGGGAGGGGAGGGTGGGGAGGGCTAACATGGGGAGTAATGCCAGATATAGTATGCACCTAAAGT
>CAUYNB010079543.1:0-11126 GCA_963574225.1 Lagothrix lagotricha
AAAAACTGAACAATGTAGCTTAAGACCAATTCAAAAGCATCATATAATTTTAAATTACAATTTTCTTTTTCTAATAGTCTTATGCCAACTGGCCTTAATAACTAAGTGATACTAGAATGAAAATCATTACTCTGAAAGATCGATTTAGTTATAATAATAAAGGAAATTAAAATATTTAAAAGGAGAAACAGGCACCACTTTTTTTCCTAAAACTTTACAAAGCAAATTCCTATAAAAGGAGCAGAGAAAACACTATATAGTGTGTTTATACATAGTTTTTATAAATACAGTGTTTATATATGTACAATGTGTTTATATATAGTTTTTTATACAATAGTATTTATATATAATTATATAATAATTATATTAAATAAATTATATGATTATTATATAATTATATAATTTTTACATACAGTGTTTATGTAATATATAATTATATATAATTATATAATTATTATTTTATTTATATATAATTATATTATATCATGTAATTATTATATATAATTTGTAGGAAAATAAATGAAAGCACATTACAGATAAATCTACCTGATTTAAAAAAAACACTAACCTGTAAACAGATTTCTTCTAATTTTTTTCTTTCCTGTTTTGTTCTTTCTTCTATCTGCAATTTATATTCTTCTACTTCACCAAGTTCTACCATATTTTTTTCCATATGTGTCTTACGATTTGCTACTTCTTGTTTCAACGTTTTGTTAACCTCCTCAAATTTTTCATATTTCTGTTTTACATCTTTCATAGAGATTAACTCCTGTTGAATAACTTGATTGTTTTTAGCCAAATATAGACATTTTGAAGACACAGCTCTCAGCTCCTCTGTAAGATCATCAAACTGCATGAATAAAATAATACAGCTTGATAATGAAGTAGGCTGATAATATTTTAATACAAAACCAATAACAAATTTTGAAATACATTTACTTGCAACAACATGTTATCTATAATGCAGTAGATTCTTCAACTGTGAACCCTTAAATTACTCAAAAAATCAAGAACAAAGTTAAAGCCACCAAGAGTCACAACAATATATTCTTAACTTTCATCATCTTTGCCACAGAACTTTTGCACTTGATCTTAGGCTTTTACTTTTCAAGATTGTTTTTGTTTCTCTTGAAATGGCTCTAAGCTTTTTTCTTAGTAGAAAGTTTCTAATCTCATTCCTTCATCTTCACTTCCAATAATTTCTAAAGAAGATTTAGGGACATCATGTTGAGTTATTTAGGCCAAAGACAATAAATGGCTCTCAGAATAAGACTTTGAAAATAATAATCTAGGCCAGGTGTGGTGGCTCTTGCCTGTAATCCTAGCACTCTGGGAGGCTGCAGCAGAGTGAACACGTGAGGCCAAGAGTGTGTCCAGCCAGAGCAGCACAGTGAGGCCATTTCTATAAAAAGCTACAAAATAATTCGCCAGACATGGTGGCTCACGCCTGTAGTTTCAGTTAGTTGGAAGATGAAGCAGGCGAATGGCCTGAATCTAGAGTTCCAGGCTGCAGTGAGCCATGACACCACTGCACTCCTGCTTGAATGACAAAAGAAAGACCATATCTCACAAAAAGACAGACTAATGAGTTCTGTAAATAAGGAGTGTGATATGGTTTGGCTGTGTCCCAACTTAAATTCCGTTATGAATTGTAACTCCCATAATTCCCACACATTGTGGGAGGGACCCAGTGAGACATAATTGAATCATGGGAACGGTTTCCCCAACACTGTCCTTGTGGTAGTGAATATGTCTCACAGTGTTTGATGATTTTATAAAGCACTGCCCTTTTCATCTGGCACTCATTTCTCTCATTCCCACCCCGTGGGAGATAATGGCATCATGAGGGTGGTTTTCCCCATACTGCTTGCCCTTGGAACCCAGCCCGCAGGTTGTGAGAAAGCTCAGGCCGCAAAGAGAGCCTGGGAGTTCCAGTGTCAGTGTTTACGCTGCCTACCCCAAGCAAAGTTCCAGCCAACGGCCAGCGTCAACAACCAAACACTTGAGTGAGCAAACCTTCAGAGGATTCCACTTCCCCAGACTTGCAGCTGTTCCTACGGAAGCTGAGGGGAGCAGAGGCAAGCTGTCCTAGCCAAGCTTTTTCCATATCACAGATGCATGAACAAAATAAATGTCTCAAGCCACTAAACTCTGGGTAATTGTTAGGAAAAATAAAATTATTTTTAAAAAGAGACAACAAGAAACAGAACGTATACAGCAGAATATAGTCTCCTTTAAAGTAGGATCTAATAAATTTTGAGATTAATTTACTGATGACAAGCGTTACTGAGAAGGGGCAGATCACCAGGAGAAAGACAGAAGCTCCTGAGGAGAAACTTTTCCTATAACTCCCTTCAGTTATAAACTCAAGGCAAGGGTGTCTATTTAGAATTTCCCCTCAAGTTAGAAAATGAGACTGGGAAACAAGAAGACACATGATTCAAAAACAACTAGAAATATTTGGTTAAATAACAAAAATCAGACATTTTCTTGATTTCAATTAACTGAAATTCTAAAAGAAGCGAGCAGCTTTGAGTATTTATTAATCAGTCTAGTATTCAATTTTCATTTTCTTCTTCTCAATGAGGCAATAAGAATATTATGGATTCATTTTTCATCTTCACAAAGTAAAATAAATGTAGTCTGCTTTGCATGTGAAGAAATTAAATCCAATGACTCCTTTACCTTACTTCAAGCTTGTTTGTAAGCAGAAGTTAAGACCATCCCACCTTTATGCTACAGCACAGTGTGACATATGTTCTCTATAGCATACAAATTGGCTCTCAGATATTGAAATTCAAAATACTAATCTACTATTTGTCTCTGATAAATTGCCTGAACATTATTTGATTTTTAAGTGCTGCACTCCTAAAAATTTCTCTTGGCATGAGTTAAATGTTATATTCCAAGAATCTTGTATTGAGCTAGAAAGCAGATCTGGGCATCTCCGTTTAAATAAAAGGACGTCAATACAGGGAACTGTGGTTTCTGAGAATGCAGGAATTACACCAAGGAAAGGATCAGCCCCAGTGTAAACCAGCTACCAGGTGGAAAGAGGATTTGCAAACTGAAAGATGATGACTTAACTTGATTTCCACTGAGATAACCTGACAGCCCAGACTTCAACTTCTCCTTCCTAGAAGGTGAACATTTATGAGTGAGTCTATGCATTATAAGGAGTTAATAAAACATAATACACCAGGCCAGCGGTGGTGGCTCACACTTATAATCCCAGCATTTTGGGAGGCCGAGGCAGGCAGATCACCTGAGGTCGGGAGTTCGAGACCAGCCTGACCAACATGGAGAAACCCTGACTCCACTAAAAATACAAAATTAGCCAGGCGTGGTGGCCCATGTCTGTAATCCCAGCGACTCGGGAGGCTGAGGCAGGAGATTCACTTGAACCCAGAAGGTGGAGGTTGCGGTGAGCTGAGATTGTGCCCTTGCACTCTAGCCTGGGCACAAAGAGTGAAATTCCATCTCAAAAAAAAAAAAAATGCACTAAATAATGGACCAACATTTGAAGAAAATGTGACCAGAATTTGAAGAAAATGTGTCTAAAGAGGGAGGCGTTGGATAAGAGACTAACGTTTGAATGGAGAAAGATATAAATGAACTGTGTCTTGTAAGCCTGACTTCCCATTGTGTCTTAGAGTCAGTAAGGTATGAGCTGGCCACAGACTCCTTTGAGACACACAAGGTGAGGTTAAAGATGTTCCACTCCATCCAGTTTTATTATGACATAAGACAACTGGTAATACGAACATGACTGAAAACACCTTCTAATTAAATTTGATTTGGTCCTGGCATAAGAATAAACATAGATAAACATATTCGAATTGAGAATCTAAATTTAAACTTGTACATTTACAGTTAATTGATTTTTCTCAAGGTTAACAAAACAATTAAATGGGGGGAAAATTGTCTTTTCAACAAACGATGCTGGAACAATTGGATATTCATATGCAAAAGAATAAAGTTGGACTCTTACCATATCTAAAAATTAACTCAAAACAAAACAGCTAAATGTAAGAGCTAAAACCATAAAACTCTCAGAAAAAAATTGACATAAATGTTCGTGGCTGCATTTGGCAGTGTTTTCTTAGCTAGGAAGAAATGGATTCAATAGACTTCAAAACTGAAAACTGTTGTTCATGAAAAGATGGTCTCAAGAAAGTGAAAAGGCAAGCCACTGAGTAGAAGCAAATATCTGAAAAGCGTATATCTGATAAAGACTCAGTATCTAGGATATATTTAAAAAACCTTCTAATTCAGAAATAACAAGGTAGGCCAATTAAAAAATGGGCAAAGAATTTGAATAAACATCTCTGCAAAGAAGAAATACAGATGGTTATAAACACACAAAAAGATGCCTAATGCGATTAGTAATTAGGGAAGTGTAAATTAAAACCATCATGTATTACCACTTCACACCATGAGGATGACATCTTTGTTCAATGAAAAAGATAACACGTAAGTGTTACCAAGAATGTGGAGTAATTAAAACCCTTACACAATGCTGCCGGGAATGTAAAATGGTACAGCCATTTTGGAAAACAATCTGGCAGCTCCTCAAAAGGTGAAGCATGAAGTTATCATGTGAATCAGAAACTCCAGTCATAGCATATACTCAAGAGAAACGAAAACATACCTAAACACAAAAACCTGTACAAAAATTGAGCAGCATTATTAACAAGAGTCAAAAAGTAAAAAGAGCCCAAAGGTCCACCAACTGACTAACGGATGAATAAAACGTGTTTACAAACAATGGGATATTACACAGCAATAAGAAGAAATTAAGTACTGATACCTACACAGATGAAGCTTGAAAAAGTTATGCTAAGTTAAAGAAGGCAGTCGCAATAGACCACATATTGTGATTCAATTGATACGAAATGTTCAAAATATACAGACCTACACAAAGAAGGCAGGTGGTTCCCTAAGGCTGAGGGAGGAAGGGGAAACTAGTGGGGATGGCTAAATAATGTGGGGTTTCTTTTTAGGGTAATGAAAATGTTCTAAAATTGATCGTGATGATTGCATAACTCTGTGAAAATACTAAAAGTCAATGAATTGTGTACTTTAAATGAGTGAACTGCATGGTGTGTTAATTATATCTCAGTAAACCTGTTTTCCTCCAAATTTATTTGGTGCTAGTGATCTGGAGTCATGTAACAGTGTATTGCTTGGTTTCAGATCATTGGCCACGGTTTAAGACATAAGAGAATCAACAGCATGCTCTTTTTATTGAAAAAGTAACATATGGGTGCAGTGGCTTATGCCTGTAATCCCAGCACTTTGGGACGCCCAGGCAGGCAGATTGCCTGAGCTCAAGAGTTCACTACCAGCTTTGGGCAACACAGTGAAAACCCATCTCTCCTAAAATACAGAAAATCAGCCAGGTGTGGCAGCATGTGCCTGTAGTACCAGCTACTCAGGAGGCTGAGGCAGGAGAATTGCTTGAACCTAGGAGGCAGAGGTTGCAGTGAGCTGAGATCACACCACTGCACTCCAGCCTGGGCAACACAGTGAGACTCCATCTAAAAAAAAAAAAAAATATATATATATATATATATATATATATATATATATATATATATATAAACCTGTCCTTTCCATTAGCATCAAGTCTGTAAAAGATATCTATATTTTTAAAAAATCTTTGCCTCACTGCTTAACGTACTGACAGATTTATATTGAGGACTAAACTCTGATCTTTTTTTCTTTTGCTCCAGTTCTTATCTTAGGGGCCTGGGGAGTCACACTCCACACACTATAAAATCTCATCAATGGGTTTCATTAACTCATATCAAAGGCTTATTTTTCATCCTGACTCTGGTACAGCATCAAAGATAGCAGATGCTGAAGGAAATCAAAATAATTTAGCCCCAAACATACTTATTTGACATATTTTGAAATGGCTGCCACAGGTCCAAGAGATTCAAACGGCTCTACAAAGCTGTCTTCTCTGGGAAATTTGCATCTGTAAAAAGTCTCTATTAATGTAACCAGATCTCTCTCCTTCTATGGAGTCCTAGATCTAGGAGAAATTATCTAAGAGCCTGACACATTTAAAGTCTGAAAAGATATATTTACCATCTATTCTCTCTGATGGCCAGAGGCTATGAGGCTTCATCTACATAATAAAAACCTTGGCCTCCATGATGCCCTCATTTTAATTCAGGCATTCCTTTCTACAGATTTCAAGTTTTAGACAATAGCTTAATTCTACCGTCACCTAAAGAATCCCTAAAACCCACCTATAATTTGTAAGCCCCCCTTCTATATGTCCTACCTTTTGGGGCTGAATCAATGTATACCTTCCTCACGTGATTTTTCCCTACAATTTCTGTCCCTTGGAAATGTGTAAAACCAAACTGTAACTCCTTTCTCAGGATCTCTTGAGATTGTGCAACCCAGGGCCACAGTCACTTATATCGGCTTAGAATAATCCTCTTTAACATGTTTGGCAGAATTTGGATTTTTTCATCATCAATATTTCCCCAAATTAAGTGACCTTTTAAAATCACAAGACTGATCAAAAATTACCTTATGTTTTAGCTTCGTAATATTCATTTCCAGTTGATCTGTTTCTAAGTCTCCATGGAAATTTAATTCTTCATTTCCAAATTCATTTAATATACATTTTGTCATTTCCAGGAGTTTCTTATATCTACAGAAATGTACTGAATTAGTAAATCAAGTATTTTTTAGAGTAAATACTGAATAATTTTTAAATAGATATTATGTTTCAGCACATAAAAAATATAAATTATGATCCTCTCATTTGTTTCAACTGAAAATAGTTTAAAAACATTCTAATAAAATTATAATCTTAGATGAATAACATAAAGAAAATTTTTATCATATATATGGCAGATAGAGTGATATTGTCACATACACAATTTTTATAAATAAACTATGCCTATACATTTTGGTATGTTAAGATAAAATAATCTAATACTAAATATTGGCCATAACTCAGAGTATCCAAGATGAAAAAGTAAAACATATACGTTTGAAAAAGACATATTTTGATACCTGTTGACCACAGTCTATAAGAAGAAAAGAAAGTATGTGCAAAAAGCATCAAGGAGATCATTCAAAGTACAAAAAGAGACAGGTAAGAAAACATCTTTGATGTCTGAGTTTACAGGAAAAAGAAACAGGCAGTTTTAGAAGAAAGAAAATGAGCATAGAGATGTGTGAAAATTTAAAGACTGCTTGAAGAAGAGATCTAGAGATCTTTGCTGACACTGTCCACAAAATGAAAGAGACACAAAACCATGTCCAGAAAGGCGATGACAGAAAAATGTTGATTAGAGTCAGCAAATGAACTCAAGTACTGAGCAAATGTATAGAAAAGTAGCTGTGTTGGTGACTTCAAAGGCACATTCCATTTTTAAAAATCTGTGATAAAAACATGATTGCTCATTTTACTCTTTTAAGTTATACATATATTTTTGTATATATAACATGTATTTATGTGAAACAAGTAATAACACATATACCTCATGTATAAAAGGGAGGTACCCATTGAAAATGAGTAAATTTCCATGATAGGTTTTCTATCTTAAAGAAAGAAGCAGAAAGAAAATACAAGGAAAATATCAAAATAAATGTTGATGTTGTTAAAGAATGACACAGATAGGTCTTCTTGAAAGAATCTGAATGCAGCAGAGAAGGATACCACCAAAGGAAGGAAAAATTACCAAAGACAGCAAAAATACCTTCAAAAACAAAACTTCACACAAGAAGACAAAGGTTCAGTTGACATTATATGTACAAGGCTTTGTCATTATTGTTTTCAAAATCATTAAAGAATAAGTATAACATTTTGGTATTCAAAAATATCAGGTTGCGTTATGAGTTTCTAAAATAAATGTTAAAATAGAATTTAATTATGAAAATGCAGATATAAAATGAATTTGTATCTAGGTTTTAATGAAGTAAAAGTATAGTTAAATCAATTGATGTATGGTTAAAATGTTCTACAATATTAAAATCATACCCAGTTCTCTCTTTTTCTAATTCATCATTTTTCTTTCTTATTTGATCCATATTATACTTCGGACATGAATTTAACTCAGAACGTTTTCTTAATTCTTCCTTTTCTTCATCAGGCTTGAAAAAAAATAGTTTTAAAAAGTATTTTTAAAAATATAGAGACACACTCTTCTATCTTAAAAATATTTCTTATAAGTTTATGAATAATATGTATTTAGGCAAGTGTGTAAAGTGCATTTTATAAACCTGATGCCAATAAGGACAGACTTCAATAACAATCACTTTTCTTAAAACAGCCAAATATGATTCATACTTTTGTTATTAACTTTTCTGAAATTTAAAATGCAAATAATTTTTGTTAAAAACAGAGGGTTTTGCACATAAAAAACTAAGTGTTGGTAGAAAAAAAATTAAATTTGCATTTTAGTTTTCAAAGATGCCCTAGAAACATTGTCATCAATATGTCAACATATTCCAGGTTGTGTTAAATTGTATCTTACTAAGACAATTTTTAGAAAACTCTCATCTGGTTCCCATTATATTTTTGATCCTCATCTGTTTTCAGGATGAGCTAAATACTCTCTTTTTCTGTAAATATTCACCCATGGTTTCAGTTTTTCCTTTTCTCTTAACCATTTCTCTTTAAATAAAGTTTAATTCTCTATAACAAACAAAAACAACTTCTGTCTAACTTTTGAGGCGTTTATATTGTCCTGTTTCTCCCCTTCCATTGAACTTTATAACGCATAGTGTCATTCAGAAATCTATTTCTCATCACTTACTGTCTTATTTTAGAAAGGCTGTCGGACATCAAGGACTTTATCCTGCTTTACTCAGCAGCAACTGCTAGCAGTGACCAAACACTCCCATCCTGAAATGCAGCAACCTCTGATGTTTAGTCCTATCCCTTTCTATTGCTCTTTTTAAATTATCCAAGAGCTCCTAAAATCTCAAAACCCTCACCCAGATTCCCTAATCTACATTTCCAGTTCTGTCCTTTTACTGAGGCCTCTTCCTTTTAGTATACTTCTCATAGAAAATATTCCTCAAGGATCTAGAACTAGAAATACCATTTTACCCAGCAATCCCATTACTGGGTATATACCCTAAGGATTATAAATCATTCTACTATAAAGACACATGCATATGTATGTTTATTGCAGCACTATTTACAATAAGAAAGACTTTGAACCAACCCAAATGCCCATCAATGATAGACTGGATACAGAAAATGTGGCACATATATACCATGGAATACTATGCAGCCATAAAAAAGAATGAGTTCATGTCCTTTGCAGGGACATGGATGAAGCTGGAAGCCATCATTCTTAGCAACCTAACACAGGAAAAGAAAATGAAGCACTGCATGTTCTCACTCATAAGTGAGAACACATGGACACAGGGAGGGGAACATCACACACCAGGGCCTGTTGGGGGGTGGCGGCAAGGGGAGGGATAGCATTAGGACAAATACCTAATGCATGTAGGGCTTAAAACCTAGATGATGGCTTGATGGGTGCAGCAAACCACCATGGCACATGTATACCTATGCAACAAACCTGCACATTCTGCACATGTATCCCAGAACTTAAAGTAAAATTAAAAAAAAAAAAAAATTCTCAGCCACATGCTCATACACTGATGTTACTTTGAGTGTAGTGTTATTTTCTAATCTTGAGAAGGACAGCCTCACCCTTATGATATTAACCAGCATATATTGTCCTTTTTTCTTTATAATGCACAACTTTCCCATGAGAATCAAATTATTCATTGTTTGCCTGTTTTTTTTTTTTTTTTTTTTTAAGAATTTTCTTTTCCATAGAGATATGGCATGATGAAAGTCTTGTTCTAAAGTTTCTTTCAGGGGGAAACTCCACTATATATCACTGGGAAGCTCCAGTCAAGTAGAGGTCTCCCTTCAGCCCAATTGAGATTCTTCATCTCAAAACTGTGTCCACTAAATATCTTAATCCAAGTAGTCTCTGGCTTAGGAATTTATGAGATAAGAACTTTCTGGAGAAGTTAGAGGCTATTAATTGAGATGGTTGGAAACTGTCCCTTATTAAATTTTTTCTACCCAAAGTAGACATCAAAGTGGCTAATGATTCTATGCCTGATTTCTAAGTCATTTCTACGGGAATCTACACAAAATTGTTTATTTCATGAGACAGTCTCACTATGTCACCCAGGCTGAAGTGCAGTGGCCTGATCACTGCTCACTGCAGCCTTCATCTCCCAAGCTCAAGTGATTCTCCTACCACAGCCTCCCAGGTAGCTGAAACTACAGGCATGCACCACCATGCCTCAGCCAATTGTTTTAAACTTTTTTTTTTTTTTGTAGACAGGGTCTCACTTTATTGCTGTGGCTGGTCTCAAACTCCCGGGCTCAACTGATCCTCCTGCCTCAGCCTTCCAAAATGCTAGAATTACAGGCATAAGCCCCCTCACCCAAGCAGTTATTTCATGGAATGATTTGAGAGGCAGTATCTACACAGAAGCCAGGTAGCCTGGGTCTGAATCCCAGCTCCACCAGATACAAGCTGTGTGACCTTGAGCAAATTAACTTTCTGTGTCTCTGGTTCTTTATCTATGAAATGGAGAGAATAATACCATCAGCTTCACTGGGATGTTGTGAAGATTAAGCATCCACCAAAATTAGTATCCTAAAACATGTTACAGAATTCAACCAGCTACAGAATAACTGCCGACATGTTAAATTCCATACATACTTGACTTTCTACTTGAAATAATTTCTTCTTTGAGGCCTGTGTCTCATCCAAAGTAATGTGACGTGATGTATCTTCTAGTGGCGACTCTAACATAGTTATTTTTTTTAGGGTATCAGCCAATTCTTGTTGAAGTTGCCTCACAACCACCTGAAAAAATACTTTTGTTACTGATTTTATAATTATTATTAAATTATGTTAAGAATATTTAACATACATACTTTGAAAATTATCACACACACATCGATTCATCTTTTCATCATATGTACACATTTTTATTTGTCACTGAATTCAGTGAGGGACGCAGAATGTGTTGTCTTCCTGCCAAATTGGCATTCTCTTACTTACACAACAGATTCATCCCACTATTCAATCATCTTAGAAGCTCAACTC